>PVKA01006963.1:0-80420 GCA_004027165.1 Ctenomys sociabilis
AAAAAAAAAAAAAAAAAAAAAAAAAAAAAAAAAAAAAAAAAAAAAAAAAAAAAAAAAAAAAAAAAAAAAAAAAAAAAAAAAAAAAAAAAAAAAAAAAAAAAAAAAAAAAAAAAAAAAAAAAAAAAAAAAAAAAAAAAAAAAAAAAAAAAAAAAAAAAAAAAAAAAAAAAAGAGACTGATCATCAGTTGATAGTAGGAAAGCTATGTTTACATATAAATGTATTAAGTGAATGACATCCAATCAAAGATAGAAACATCAGATATTAAAAGACAGAAAAAGTAAAATTTCAAAATAAAACATAATCTATGTCTGGAGAGCTTTTCTGAAGAAGGCAAGGTATCTCCCTTCTTTATATTATTCTGATCACTGACAAATTCCACACAACCTTTAGAATTGGTGCAGAAGGCTATCTTAATATACATCATTAAATAATAAAATGATCTAAACTGAGCAAAGTCAACTCCAACAATCAAATATATAAATGTACTTTTATATTTCTCAGTGCTCCTCTAATGCCTGGTTGTGTCTATTGGTTTGAGAAAAAGTGGCATGCCTCACTTTCTTGTTGAATGCTTAAGAGCAGATGCACTTCCCACAAGATAAATTAATTCTTATTCTGTTGATCTATTGAGATTTTAGGGTGTAATATGTTACAGAAATGGGGCTGGAGACATGGCTCAGTGGAATAAGTGCTTCCCTGGCAAGCACTAGGGCCTGAGTTCAATCCCTGGTTCCGCCAAGAAAAACAAAACAAAACAAAACAGAAGTATAAGTTAATTCTCTAATGAATTAATCCACTTTATAATAATTCTATATTCATAAATAATGGTTTTACCTTGTACCAAGCTTTCATTTTTGAAAAATAATGAATAACTAAGACAATGTAAAAAGTTCCTGTGTAAACTAGATGTCAACCTCACTGTCAATACATCTGTAGTAGAATTCTATGCATCAGTCTTTTTTGTTTAATTTTTGACTGTCAAATGTAGACCAGGTTGCCCGGAAGAGTCCTCCACCAAAGCAATTTCCATTTTTTTCAGTATTTAGTAATAAAGAAAGTTATGCATTAATGGTAATACATTTCTGGTTCAGTAGAAATTTAAGGATGTTCTCTAGTTGCACATGGATGCTGGCAACTTAGTTAAGTTTTGACAATTTTTAAATGTCTAATGTTAAGCTTAGGTTTATGAAAGCTGGTAAACTGGGTCTCTGTCATTTGCTTTAAAACAAAGGCAAAACAAAAAGAAAGAAAGAGGAAAGAAAGAAAGAAAGAAAGAAAGAAAGAAAGAAAGAAAGAAAGAAAGAAAGAAAGAAAGAAAGAAAGAAAGAAAGAAAATGTGAATATGTTTCATGCATTCTTTCCAGAGTGGGAAAAAAAAAAAGACCAGGGTTTGATCCTTGATGTGCAGTAGTGCCGGACCTGACACCAGGGCCTGCTGAGACAGTGATTGAGACAGGTGTGGTCGAGCGCACCTATAATCCCAGCACTTGGGAAGCTTGAAAGCATGAGAAACTACAAGTCTGATCTGTGTAGTGAGACCCTGTGCTATAGACACTGAAAAAGAAAATAGCTCCTTTCTGGGACATCAAGATAGCTTAGCTGTCTAAAGTCCCAGCTTAAGCAAGCTTAGCAAACCACAGGGCCTGTGGTTTTGGTCTCGGGCACCACTAGCCACACTGTGCCTGCCCCCAGGACAGGCTGAGCAGTGCCCTAAAGAAAAAGCTCTTTCCCTTCAATGTAAGTAAAATTTTAGAGCATGAAATACTGAGGTCCTGTGACTGAACTATAGTAATTACTGCAGGAATAGTACCCTATGCTTGAGTACACAAAACTCACGTCCATCACTATGAAATCTTCTGATACATTTTCATTAGCTCTTGGTGAATTGTTTTTCCTTTAGCCACTCTTTACAATACACATTTGGAGAAACATTTATTAAAATCATAGAAAAGTGTGTATGGATAAAAATAAATAGTACATCTTCTTTTTATCCAAGTAGCACTAAATATAATTCAACATTCTTAAGGGTTTAGACTGGCTCTCAGGAAGCTATAAAAGCACCAACTTCAGAGATGATTCAAGTATATAATAACACAGTTCATCTTTATGCTTAACCTTTTCTGCTGGTACAATTTAAGTGTATTTTTATATGTTCCCATTCTGGTTCAAACAGAATGTTGAGAAACTCATTCCTCAGGATTTTCTTTTATAAGCCGACCATCATTTTAGTCTTTATATATCCTATTTTCCAGGCCATTTAGTATTATCATCACTCAGTGCTGTACTTTTTGGATTCTTTGTAGAGTGTTTTCATCTTTAAAATTTATAACATAAAAGCCTCAGAGTAGTATAAGCTCAGTGCAAATGAAAAGATGCCCCTGTGTACAAATATACCTGATAGACAATGGCACATCAGTATTTTTCCAAATGGATGCAAGGCTAGAAAGATAGTCATCTGACCAAAAAATGGTTTGCTTTTAGAAAAATAGTGTCAGTAGTGCTCTGGCAAAAGCTCAGTATGAAATGGCATTTGAAGACATTCCTTGCGTCAGGAACTTAAATACACTGAAAATTAATCTGATTATTTTTGATATATTTATGGATATGATTAGTTAATGGAAAACGTGATTTTAAACATTTTATTGTCCTTGGCCTGAATATTATGTGTAATAACATCTTGAGCATTATTATTTTAAATATATTAGTTTACTTAATTTATATTAAAGTAAGTCCTATAAGCATGCTAACATGTCAGGGATTGAACTCACGTCCTTGTGCTTGTCAGGCAAGTACTTGTTCAACTAAGCTATATCCCCAGCCCCAAAAAAAGCATTTAAAGAATACTTTACTTATATGGGTTATTTGGCTTCATTTACATAGATGCAACAAATACATAAAGATTATTTTTTGTGTGTGGAACTGGGGATTGAATTCAGGTCCTTGTGCTTGCCAGGGAAGTGCTTATTTCATTGAACCATCTCCCTGGCCCCCAAGGAAGATCTTTATTAACATTTTGGTTTACTTTTTTTATTCAGAGACAATATTTGTACTTCTTTATAAAGAAGTATGGTAATTCTGTACCTATATACAGTGTAATAATCAAACCAGTGTAATTTTTCAGGTTTTATATATTTTTTTCTAATCTCTCAAAAATTTATAGCATACTTATTGTCCTTTGAATTTTAACACATTGTTAGTGTCTAATGATTTAATTTATCAGTTTATAAATAGCTCACAAGGTAAAAGCCTCTCCTTCTAGCTGTATCTTGGCCTTACATTGAGTGGCTAGTCATGCCTGAAGCTCAAAAATAGGTCTACATACTCCTCATTTATACCCAAATAGCAATTACTGAGCTCTTATAGTAGTACAGTTGTGTCACAGTTTATTCTTTGAGGTCACAGTACTGCAGACTGTCCACATCAGTCATACAAATGACATCACAAATCCAATAAGCACAGATACTTAAGTATGAGCACACAGTAGTCCTGTAACACACTCTTATTCTTTAAAATTCAATTCCTAGATTCCAAAATAGCCTTTCTCAAAGTGTTCTTGCACCTCATTAGTTCCTGACTGTTTTATCAGAAATGGGCTTTGAGGTCAATTAAGTTTGGGAAACAGGGCATGCAGAATATCACTTAAGAGATTTACAATGTCCATTAGTATATTCAAGACTCTACGACCTACTTAAGTAGACAAACCTGTTTATTTCTTAGCAGCCAGCTGGACTATTTAGCTACATATGCATAGAGAATATATATGTATAGGATAGAATATATGTATATTCTATTAATATTACATAACTCTTTTGCACATTGTTATTGAAAAGCCATTTGTAACATATTTTCTACACTAGTGATTTTTTTCTTCAATATTTTATTAGCACATGTGTGACATTAAATGTCACCAGTCTTTGAGAAATTGGTGTGTGCACATACTATATCTTAATCCCTTTCCCTCTTCTCCTCCTTTCATCTTTCCATCCTCTTCTCTTGGACACAGATCTACCTCCATTACTTCCTATTATCTATCTTTCATTTTGCTTTTTACATATAATTTGAGCTTCTCATAGAGGAAAATTTATGCATCTTTATGAGATTTATTTCACTTGATATTATGGTCTCAATGTACATTCATTTCCCTATAAATGACTCAAATGTATATTTGTTTGATGAAGAATGGTATTTTATTGTGTGTGAATGCATTTTCTTTAATCACTTTGTTGGTGGACATATAGAGTAATCCTGAAATAAATTGTGTGCCTATAAACATGGATGTGCATGTATGTGTCATCATGCCATTGATATTTTGAGATGGAGAGTCCAGTGCTTTGAGTTGGAGGCTGTTTGGTGCATTATGGGAAGGTTTTTATCATGATTTCTGCCTGGGAGTTTCCAGAGGCATTTCAAATATCAATAAACATACTCTATGGAACAAAATTGTCCTCAGCTGAGAACTTCTGCCCAAAGTAGACAAAAATTCTCTTTTCAAAAAAGAATACAAATAATTTTTCACTCAAGTGTAGACTTTCTGAAGGGAGTTAAGAAGGTGCATTTCTGTGCAAGAGCTAGAAATATGGTGGGAAGACAGAGGATGTTAAATGCTTCGAAGTTGGCTGTCTTGTCTCTGGAGGCTCTCTTAGAGCAAAGAAGTACAGGGAGGAATCTCCCTGTTGTCAATGTCAATGCAGGTTGCTCATGAGAAATAATTTCACTTTATACTCAAAGGATGGAAAATCCTTTTAAATCTCTTAAGCTTTGTACTTTGTGCTCCATCACAAATATTTAAGGATTCATGGGATTTCTGATGTCATTTGTATGACTTCACTGGGTAATCTTTACTGTTGTGGCCTCAAATAGTAACACTATGATACATTCAGACTACTATATCACTAATCCTGATTTTTTAAAGACTATATATGGCTTGGTTACTCTGCTTTCATTGCTGGGACAAACATCCAATGCCCAAATGAAAGAAGGAAAGGTTTATTTAGCTCACAGTTACTGGAAGTTTCAGTCCATACTCAGCTGGCTCCAAGGCAGAGGGGCACATGGCAGAGAGCAGCAGTTCATGACTGCCAAATAGCAACAACAACAAGGAGCAATCACTGAAGAAAGTCTGTCTCTCTGTTATATTCCATTCAAGTTGTCTGTCCCAGGGTGAGATGTAGTACTCACACCCATAATCCCAATAGTACTAAAGCCCATAATCCTGGCCTTAGATCACACATGATGGCAGTGGATCATGAATTAATCATAAACTATAGAAGTCCCCACACCATGACTACATGACGCTTTGGGGGGACAACTAGACACAAACCATAACATTCCACCCCTGGACCTCCAAAGTCTCATTCACATCCTTTTGTGCAAAACACATTTTAGTCCATCTCTAAGAGTTGCCAAAGTCCCAACAGTTTCAGCATGCCTGAAAAGTCAAGTTCCAAGTCTCCTCCAAGATCTAAGGCAAACTCCTATCTGAGAGCTCCTGTACAAGAGAAAAGTTAAACATATCCAACATTCAAAGGCACAAGATAAACATTATCAACACAAAAGTTGCAAACAACAGGGAATACGAAACAGTGGGACTAATACAAATCCAAAATATAGCAGGGCAAACATTAAATCTGATAGTTCCAACTGGAATGTCTGAAGCAGTCTTCACTGATTTGTGAGCTCCAAAGGCTCTATATGGCTCTGCCCCTATGGCACTTCTGGTGGTTAGAGCTCCCATGCCTTCTTTCTCAGGCCTTCTTTGCTCCCTCCTTGCAGTTTCCCTTAGATGATCCACATTCCTGGCTTTTCAAAACTTTTGGGGTTTCCATTGAATAGGCTTCTCTCACACAGCTTCATATACTGACCTCCCAGGGGCAAACTGCCTGGCCTCCTAGACCTTCTGAAATCTAGGTGGAAGCCTTCTTAACCTCAGGACTCCTGCATTCTGCATGCATCTAAAACCATTACCACAAAAAAAAACAAAAACAAAAAAAATACAAAAAAAAAAAAAAAAAGCCGGGCGTGGTGGCGCATGCCTGTAATCCCAGCACTCGGGAGGCTGAGGCAGGAGGATTGTTGTGAGTTCGAGACGAGCCTGAGCTACAAAGTGAGCTTAAGGCCAGCCTGAACTGCATAGTGAGACCCTGTCTCAAAAAGACCAAAAAAAAAAAAAAATAAATAAAAATAAAAATAAAACCATTACCACGTGGATGATGCTGAGGTCTGCTGCCAGCTGGAGCAGTAGCCAGGTTTTCCTTTCTCTTCACTGTAGGGGTTGAGTGCCTGGGGGTCTGAGCACTCTGATCATAATTCCCAGGAACAAATTTTCCATGCCAGTGCCATTGTGGAATGTGATGTGGCCACTGCTGCCATTCTGGAACATGGGCTCTGCAGCTTTCTTCTCAAGGCAATGTCTCTGACCTTTGCAGTTCTGAGGCTGCGAAGGGTGGAGACCTTCCACCTCTTGTGATGCTCTCAGGCCATCCTTTCCATTCTCTTCTTCCTTCTCCATAATAGAGATCCTCTCAGCCCCATCTTTGCAGTCCACAGCTTTCTTAGTGCTTCCTTTATGGTCAAACTCACAACATTTTGGACCATCCTTCTGGGATCCTTGCTCTTCGTTCTCAACATAAATCTGGCTAAAAGTCCCCAGTAACAGCCATGTGTCCACCCCAATATTTGGCTGCTTTGAAATATCTTTTGAAAGATTAATCAGTCTGCCATGCTTAAACTCAGTCTTAGGCAAAGTCTCTGGACATCAGTAAAATTCAGATAGTCTTTTGGTCAAACCACAGCACGAATCATCTGGAGTCCAACAAACAATGTGGTCCTCCTTCCAAGCAGAAACTTTCCCAGCCTGGTCTTTATAGGCCAGCTTTCTATCAGCCTTCTGGTCTTCTGAGCTCTTATAAGAATCTCCCAAACAGAACAGCTGAAGTTCTTCCAATGTGTCTCTGGTAGGTGACATCCTTGTACTTTTCCTATCTTGTCCCATAAGCCAGTCCCAAGAACTTGTAATGCACATGGTTAGGTTTAGCCAAAGCAATGACCCCACTGCTGTGGTACTAAACTCTGTCTTAGTTACTCTTCTCTCATTGCAGGGACAAATACCCAATGCCCAAAATGAAGAAAGATTTATTTAGTTCACAGTTACTTAGAGTTTCATTCCATACTCGGCTGGCTCCGAGGTAGAATGCCACACGGCAGAACAACAACAATACCACAAAAAGCAATCACTAAAGGTCTGTCTCTTATATTCCATTCAGGCTGTCTGCCCAAGGTTGGGGTGTAGTACTCACACTCATTATCTCAGCAGTTCTAAGACTCATAATCCTGGCCTTGGTTCACACATAATCATACTGGATCATGAGGTAATCACGAAGTCTAGAAAAGGCTTTGGGGGGACAACTAGACACAAGCTGTAACAATATATATGTATGTTTAATTTTGTATTGCAAATAATAAATTCAGTGTCTTACTCCCCAAATCCTGTTAATTTTTTGTGTTTTTTTACTGATTGAAGACCACCTTCACTTACTCATCTCTGGAGCAAAATTCCTGACACAAGAAATGTAGAAGAAGAACAGTTAGTTCTGGTTCACATTTCTGTCCATAACCATTCATTCCCAAGGCAGAATGTCATGGCAGAAGAGAACACTGGGGGAAAAGCTTCACAAGCAACTCAAAAGCAGAAAGAAGGAAAGAAAAAGCCCAGAGGGAGATGGACCCATGGAGGTCTTGTCTCCAGTGACCCACATGCTCCACTTCCAAGCAGCACCTTTAGTTATGAATTAACCTACTGATGAGTGTAGTACCCCTTCGATCTAATCACCTCCCCAGGTCCCACTGATGATTATATGATGCTTGAGGAAACATCTTGATATCAAATGCAGCATCTTCTTCCTGCTCTTCTGAGAGAAATCTCACATCTTGAGTCTTACTTCTTTGCACCAAATTCTTCCCTACTTATAACTCAAATCATTTCACCTAGTTTTCTTTATTTTTCATCTCTCTATATGTCTCTTTTTGCTTTCCCCCTTCCTGAGATCAAGTTTACAAACTTTAAGTGTTGATAAAGAATATTTTTCTGTTTTTTTAGTCTTTTGTTCATAAGTCTCTCAAAACTTTATGTCTAAAATAGTATATCTATTCATTTCTTATTAATGCATGTATGCAAAAGTATTTTTAAACATCCACAATGTATCCTTTAAAGTAACAATTACTGGAGATGAAGTGACAAGGGGCATGTATGTGAGAGAAACGAGAAAAGAACATGCAAGCCCCAGATTAAGTGCAAACATAAATACTGATAAAGTTTTATGACCAAATGAAAGAAGATATTAAGACAAACTCTCACTGGAAGAGTAAAAATGGACACATCCTCTACAAGGTGTCTGGAAATCTCTTGAGGAAGGGTATTTGAATTGAATGCTGAAGGATGAAGACAAAGTAGATGGGGGATGGAAACCTGAGAAACGGGCCTCAGCAGGCTGTCCATATCAAGGCAGGTGCTGAGAGGTGCAGCACCACCAATGTAGAGCATCAGTCAGGGTATGATTGAACAGACAGTATCGCTGAGAATATTATAAGGACTTTGGGTAGGGATTTGTGCTGGCAGACTATTGAGAGCTAAATAAGCAGGGTCTATAAAGCGTTCATCTGCACATCTGGGGAACTTCTGGGAAGTTGGAAAGGAGAGATAGAGCTGACGAGATGCCCTTGAACAGCACACATAGCTACGACATGTACTTTCCGAATGTCTTCTTTACTCAGATTGTAACTCAGGCTACTAATTTCAGAGATTACTCCATCCCTTGTGCAGAACAAAAAACCCTGTCTGTGAGCTAAACATCTGTCTGCTTTAGGAGTTAAAGGAGACAAGCAGGATCTTGAGGTTGTCCTAGAAATTATAGGCAACAACTTTAGGGAATGTAATTC
This sequence comes from Ctenomys sociabilis, assembly GCA_004027165.1. Lineage (NCBI taxonomy): Eukaryota > Metazoa > Chordata > Mammalia > Rodentia > Ctenomyidae > Ctenomys > Ctenomys sociabilis. The sequence continues at coordinate 8,936 of PVKA01006963.1, forward strand.
CTTCTTAGGTAATTTGATCCATTAAAATTCTAACATACTTGTCAGGCAAGGAATCAGGAAAACTCGGCATTGGGACTAATGCATGAGATCTCTGAGCCATTAAGATGCTTGGTATGATTGTTGGATGAACTGAAGACTAATATGGTACAATAATAGTAAAGGAATGACAGAAGAGCATGAAATAATATTAAGAAGAAAATCAAGGTTGTGGTCACACAATTTCATATAGATTAGATAAGAGGTAAATTGATATTTTCTTGAGATATCTGTTTGATTCTACCGCAAGTTCAAGTTTCTTCAATTGCATCTTAGCTCCAAAAGGGGATTACAGCACGCTGGCAGTAGCTATAGCCTGAGAATGCATATTCTCATCACTGGAGAATTATTAACCCCATTCTTGAACCACACTGCCAGAAATTATATTTTTGCATTGGACTAAGCTATGTTCCAGGTGCCTATTACAGTAGGATAACAGACATGAAAACGCAGCTGGATTGTCCTTTTTATTTAAATATTTTATTATAAATCAATTATTCATTTTCCAAAACTTGGAAAATGAAAAGAAAAGATAGTGGGAGAAGATATAATTAGTTATTAAGTACTGAATGCTTTATACAACATGCTGTTTCCTAGCCACCTACTTATCGTTAAGAATGAACAAAATGTATGCGACCAATACAATTTGACATGACTTATTGTGAAGTTTTGAAAATATTAGCTCTTTTATCATCTTCCATTCACACCTGCCATCTCCTTGCAAGGAAAACAGAATCATATTTAATATAATATGTGTGGAGAATAAAGAATTGTATTTTACCTTCTGTTGGACACTCATAAAGCTGACATTGGAAAAACTCTTTGGTAACAAATTATTTTTGCTACTGTACCCACATAAACTCAGCTAGGTGGTTGATAAACATTAAGAAACTGTAAGATATTGTAATAGAAAGATACCATTAATTTTCAGTTTGTACTGTGAGATTTTAATTTGTGCATGAAATATTTGCCTCCACCATTTCTGACCCTTATCTGTTATTAGTAGTTAACAGTCCAAATGGCGCAATGTGACAATATTAAGCAGTAATAGCTTTGATTAATTTAATTGGTTTTATAACTTAGGCTATAGATATTCAGTATCAGCACACAGAGGCATTAAACACAGCTAACTGGCAGCACAGAAGTAATAATGCCATAAGATGTGTCTCTTGAGTCAGACTCCTCTTACTGTGTGCTTTGGCTGAGTCATTGTACTTCTTAAAATCTCAGACTAATCATGTATAAACTAATAATAATAATAATATCTGTTAGACTTTTTAAGTGCTGAAAATAGTAATAGTTACTATATGCCATAGTTTGAAAGTATCCCATCAGAAAGATGTACTGGAAATTTTGTAGGTATGATCTCATGGCAAAAATTAAGGTTCTAAATGCTCTACTGTCTACATGTCCAAGAATGGATTAGTGTTAATCATAAAATATCTTGGGCCCAAAAACTCACTATCCTGTTCCCTCCAGTGCTGTTATGGTTTGGATCTAGTTGTACCCCAAAGTCACATGTGGCCATGGGGCAACTTCTAGATTTTGTGATTAATTCAAAATCCAATGCATGGATTATGGGTTTGAGTGCTACATCTGCCATGGGGTAGGTAACCTGCCTCTCAGTGTGAGGGGATGGAGAGATTCGCTCTCTGTTGCCATTGCTGCCATTGTTCCTCCTTCTTGCTCTTTCTGTTCTGCTGTTTTCTGCTGTCATGAATGGCTGCCCTGTGCCATGCGCCACTCTGACTTGGAGCCCACTGAATATGGATTGAAACCTCCACTAACTGTGAGCTAAATAAGTCTTTCCTTCCTTAATTTTGGATGTTCATTATTTTGTCCCAGATATGAGAGAAAAGTAAGCAAGACAGAATTAGGTACTGAGAGTGGAGTCATTGCTGGAACTAAACCTGACCATGTGGATTACAACTTTTGGGAATGGTTTATGGGAAGAGATAGGGAAGGTTTGGAGATGCTCACAAGAAAAGTTAGAACAGTTTTGGCAGTTTTGTATGGGAGATTCTGGTCAGAGATTAGAAGACCAGAATGCTGATAGAAATCCTACCTATAAAGATCAAGCTGGGGAGCTTTCTGCTGGGAAAAAGGACTGCACTGGTTGTTGGACTAGAGACAATCTGTGTTATGAATTGGCAGAAAGTTTATCTACATTTTTCTCATGTCTAGAGACTTTGCCTGTGAAGGAGATTAAGCGTGGTAGACTGGTTAATCTGGCAGAAGAAATCTCCGGGCAGTTCAATGATGAGACCATGACATGGCTGTAGTTGGGAGCTTTTAGGCAGATTTGTATTGAAAATCAAGAGCAAAGAAGTTATCAGAATTATTTAAAATTTGGGTTTGGCCAGAAAGGAAGCTCCAATAAAGCTGCAGAATCCAAAGAAAGAGCTGAGAGGATCTCCAGTGCTGGAAAGGAACAACAGAATGGAAAGGGTGGCTGAAGGGCATCACTGGAGGCAGCAGGTCTCCACCTTCGGCAGCCTCAAACCTGCAAAGGTGAAAGGCTTTGCTTTGGGAAGAAAGTTGCAGAGCACTATGTCCTAAAATTGTGGTGGGGGCTCTAGTAGGTCCACAATGTTGGCAGCATAGAGAACTTTTTCCTTAGAATCAGATTCAGAGTGCTCAGCATCGCAGGCATTCAAACTCTACAGCCAAGAGAGAAGGAAGCCTGGCTACTGATCCAGCTGGCAACAGACCTTGACATCGTCCACATGCCATTGGTTTCAAACACAAAGAATGCAAGAGTTCTGAGGTTAAGAAAACCTTCATGGCTGGCCAAAGAGCTCAGTGGAATAAAGTGCCTGCAAGCAGGTACAGGTGCCATAAGTTCAATCCCTGGGCCTGCTTTGCTTGTCCTGCCTCTCCCCCACCTGGGTCATGCTGAGATGGCAACTGAGACTGGGCATGATGGTGCACGCCTATAATTCCATCTCTTGAGAGGCTGTAAACGGGTGGATCACTATGACTCCAACCTAGTAGTGAGACCTTGAACACCCTGTAGACTCTTCCCTAAAATACAAAAAAAAAAAAAAAAAAAAAAAAAAAAAAAAAACTTTTACCTTGATTTCGGAAGGCCTGGGAGACTAGGCAGTTTGCTCCTGGGGGGGCAGGATGGGAAGCAGAGTGAGGAGCTTAATATGCATTAGAAGCCCACAAGTTTGGAAACGCCAAGAGTATGGATTATCTAAAGGAAAGTACAAGAAGGGAACAAAGCCAATCTAAGAGAGAAGCCATGTGAGTTACAAACAAGAGTGCCACAGGGACTGAGCCACATCAAGCTCACAATTCTTAACAGATTGTGTTATATGGAACTACAGGACTTACTGATCATCCTTGTGAATGTTGGACTGGCTTTGGTCCCAATCCTATTTGTACCTTTTCAAATGGTAATGTTTAACTTGTACTTTTGAACATTGGAAGTGTTTAGCTTTTCATTTGTGTAGACAAGGCTTTAAGGTAAGAATTTGCAGTAGAACATGGAGAAGACTTGAGTCTTAGACTTTTCAGCAATGCAGAAACTGTAAGGAATTTGGCAATTCTTAGAGATGGATTGCATGCCTTTTGCATAATCTTTGTGCATGAATCTTTGGAAGGTTGGGGTAGAAGGTTCTGCTTTGTGTATTGGTTTTCCCCTCAAGCCTCATACAGTCATGGTTTGGGATCCAGAATTTGTGATCAATTCACAGTCTAATCCAGGGATTATGAGTGTGAGTGCTACATCTACCCTAGGGTGAGTAATCTGCATTAAAATTTAAGAAGGAGAGAGAGAGATTCATTCTCTGCTGCCACTGCTGCTACTACTATTCTCATCTGTTCTTTCTGTTTTGCTATTTTCTGCCTCTATGGATGGTTGCCTTCTGCTCTATGTCACTCTGCCTTGGATCCACTGACTATGCACTGAAACTGCACTAACTGTGAGGTAAATAAGCCCTTCCTTCTTTAATTTTGAGTATGACATTTTGTCTCAGTGATGAGAGAAAAGTAACCAGGACAGGTGCACAACCCCTCACTCTGAACAGTTTCTGTCAAGCCATGATGCAGGAAACTAACCTTCACTGGGTGAAGTCTCTGAAACTTCGACATCCCAGCTTCCAGAATTGTGAGCCAAATGAATTTCTGCAATTTAGAGATTGTGTAGTCCGTGGTGTTCCATTTTAGCAGCACAACACAGAAGAAGACACTGTGGAGCCCTTTGAAAAATACTTGAAAAAGCACAATTTGTACATATATATATATATATATATATATATATATATATAGAGAGAGAGAGAGAGAGAGAGAGAGAGAGAGAGACAGAGAGAGAGAGACACAGAGAGAGAGAGACAGAGAGAGAAATACACTATATACATGTTGTATACATGTATATAATATATAAGTATATATGTATGCATATAATAAAATTATAGGTATACTTTATACTTTAAGATGTATATTATTAATAATTTTAAATTGCCAGCTAGTATTGTTTCTGGCACATTTTGCATGACAATCTGCACAATAGAGCTGTATTAGCCAGCCTGAGGAAGGGAATATAAACCTGCAGGTATTAAACTTATTAATTGTATTACTAAGTGATTTTCAGGTCCCATATAGAACAGAAGAGAGAGCAAGAGTCTCACAATTCCTGAGTAGCAAGATAGCATTTCAATTATTATACAGCTTGAAAAAAGTTATGGTATCAAAAAGGTAATTTTTTTCAGCATTATTACAGACTTTGGGATTGATTCCATTCATTTTAGTACAGGGACTCAGAATCATAGATGATAAACCTCTTTTTTAAAGAAAAACATTTTAGCTTTATAAAGTAATTTAAGAAGCTGGATTCATGTCATGGACATAATAAAGAATGACAAGGACAGAACCCCTGTTCCACTGTTTACTGAGGGCCCACTCTTCTTTGGTGTCTACTAGTCTGAGAAGTGCTGCTTATTGGTCTTTATTTTACTCTTTCATATGAGAACAGTTGCTGTCTTCTCTGTTCAAGGTCATGCTGCCCTTCATATTCTCACTCCTACTTCATTCTGCTGCTATAAATTATGCACTTACAACTGAATCTCAGCCAGAAAGGTCGAGGTAAACTTCTTTGACTAGGAATTATTTTTTACCATTGTTGTGTTTTAGAAGATATTATACAGGCAGCAAACAGTATAATTGTCCCTAGATCCCCCAGATGTGCAAATGGTACCATAGATTCAGGATGGTTTTAGTGGCAAAATAGATTTGAAAATGTTCCTAACAACCTCGCATTTTACAAAATAGAAAACAAAAAATCCAGGAGGTAACACAGAGAAAGTCTAGTGTAAGCCCCTTTCTTTCTTAGTAAACACACTATCATGGCTTCAATAGTAAAAATAACTGTCACCAAGTGTTTAATTGCTTATTATTCAGCTCACTGTGCTACTGGGAGACTGAGAAAGCATTAACACATGTGGTCTAGCAGAAAGTCTTCAAATCATGGGAGGTGTGAACCTAGCAGGAATATAGAAGTTCAAGTCCTTTTCTGTTTCTCCCCTTGAGTATTCTGGCCACACATTGAACAATTTTTCTTTGTTTTTTTTCCACCATGCTGCTTGTCTCTGGACTCAAGTGATGGGACTGATTGTGATCTAAAAATTCCTAAAATTGTGAGCTGAAAACCATATTAACAAAGACCCTTCCTCTTATGAGCAGATTTTCTTCAGGAACTTGCTATTTAGCAATAGAAATCTAACACAATGGTTAAAATAAAATAAGTCATTGTAATGATAATTAGAAAAGCCTGACAAATTGACCCAAGGAAACCAAATGAATGCTCATACTAAGAAATAGAGAATTATAACAGGTAATTTAAAAAAAAATAGAATAATAATATTGGGACAATGAAGTAACTCCGATTTTTAAAATTCTTTAAAGACAATGTCTCATAAAGTTCAACACTGATTCACTATAAACCTGTAGATAATTTAAACAGATGGTCTTCACCTCCATCTGATAAAAGCCATTCATAACAAACCAATTACCAACACTATTCTAAATGGATACAAACTGAATGCTTCTACTCTAAAGTAAGGTATAAGATAATCATGTTCTTTATAACTACTGCTACTAAATAAAGTTCTGGAAACATTAGCCAGAGCAATTAGACAAGAGAGACAAATAAAAGGAATATTAATTGGAAAGGATAAATTTAAATTATTATTTTTTGCAGATGACATTATACTCTACATGGAAGACCCAAAAAATTCAACCAAGTGACCCCTAGAATTAACAAACAATCAATAGCATAGCAGGATACAAAGTCAACACCCAAAAACTAATATCATTCCTTTCCCCAAAAATACAATTTTACTGAGAGAGAACTTAGGGAAAGCACATGACTCACAATAGCATAAAAAATACTTAGTAATAAATCTCACAGAGGCAGTAAAAGATCTATGCAGTGAAAATTACCATACTCTGAGAAAAGAGACTGAAGGGGATTTTAGAAAATGGAAGGATGTTTTTTGCCTGTGGATAGGAAGAACCACACTGGAAAAATGGTCATACTCCCAAAACTGTTATATAGATTTAATGCAATCTTGATCAAAATACTATTAGTATTTCCCCAAGATCTAGAGATAATATTCCTAAAATTCATTTGGAATCAAAAAAAGATCTAGAATAGAAAAAGAAATCTCAGCCGATAAACACAGAGCAGGAGACATCACAATCCCTGACTTGAAAGTACTTGTGATATAATTATCATGGTACTGGGGATAAAAAGACCTAAGGATCAACAGAACAGATTAGAAGATGTAGGCACCACTACAAACACATTCAGCCACCTTATCTTTAACAAAGTTGCCAAACATTTTCTTTGGAAGAAAAATAGTCTCTTGAATAAATAGTGCTAGAAAAACCAACTTCCTACATGCCAGAAACTAAAATTAGATCCATGTCTATCACTACTCATTAAAGTCAAAATGGATTAAAGATCTAAACATTAAAACAAAAGCACTAGATCTACTGGCAGAGAAAGTAAATAGATGTCTTTAAGACATGGGGGTAGGCAAAGAATGTATGAACAAAAACAAAACTGCATGGGAAGTGTTTCAAAAAATCAACAAATTGATACTTATCTTATTGAAAAGTTTTTGCACATCAAAAAAAAAAAAAAAAGATTTATGTTTGGCTAAGAGACAAAATCTTAGTCAACAATTCCTCAAACAAAAAACTTCTATCTAGAATATGTAAAGAAGTTTTTAAAAAATTCAGGCCTCCACCATACCTGCCCCTCCGCCAAGATGTGCAGCGAGGTTGACTGAGAATGAGCATGGTGGCACATGCCTGTAATCCCAGCGCTCAGGAAGCTGAAAACAGTAGAATCATTATGAATACGAGCTGTGTAGTGAGACCCTGTAGACTCTGTCCTAAAAACATAGGAAAAAAAAAATCAGGTCTCCAAAATTCAAAGACCCAATCCAAAAACGGGCATCTGAGCTACACACAAACTTCTCAGATAAAAAAAAAAAAAAAAAAAAAATACAAATGGCAAATAACTATATGAAAAAATATTCAGCAGCATTGGACAATCAAAACATACAAATGAAAACAACACTGAGATTCCATCTCACCCAGGAAAGAGTGGCTATCATAAACAAATCAACTGACGTGCGGGCCCTGGGCACAGAGCATGTTGGCTGAGGCAGCAATTGAGACTGGGTGTGGTCGCCAGAGACTGTAATCCCAGTGCTTGGAAGGCTGAAAACAGGAGGAAAACAGGAGCTCCACTATGAGTCCAAGCTACATAGTGAGGGCCTTTAAACCCAGTAGAACCTGTCCTAAAAATACATTTTTAAAAAAAGTACTAAATAATTCTTACAACTATAGATCCAAGTAAGATAAATAAATGTGAAATACATATTACTCTAAACCTAAAAGAGGCAAAAGATAATCAGTGTGTCCTAGGAGCATTGAAGTGGAATAAAGAAGACTGTTTTGAAATCAAATATGAAGAACACTTACTATAAAATAAACACTGGGAATAGGTTCCATGACCTTTTCCACTAAGACTACGTATAATTCCTGGCACAAAGCAAACAACGTTCGTGGCTTGTTTGGCAGGCAGAGAGTAAAAACACCAATTCAAAGTAAAAAGAAAAATAATTTAAGGCATCAAATGAATCTGTTCTTCTGCTTCTATTTAATAATATTCCTAAAATATTTCTATATTTGTTCAATATTTCCACTTTACAAATTAGCTGCAATTATCTTATTACCATTTTCAGAAATGAAATGAAAAGACTTTTGTAGTCTTAACTTTCTCAACTGTGAACTCAAGTACGTTACAAGTCAGATTTAGTTTGTCCTGATGGCCTACCACACTCCTCTGCCTCTCATCTGTAGTGCTCATCACATTTTATTTTAGTTATCTGTACATCTATGTTCTACTAGGACTCAAAATTCCTTGAAAGCAAAATCCTTGTTCGACTATTATTTGATCCTTAAAACAGTACCTTTTTACATCCAGATACAGTAGCCATGAGCATTATACATTGAAAATGCTCAGCAAATTTGGGTAGATTAATTGAATTACATTAGTGTAGGTTAATGTATATATGCATAAGTATCAGTGAAAGTATCCTTTATAAAGATCTTCTTATCTATGAGGTGAAAGTTGTGCTCCTTAGTTCTGGCACCCTGTCCTATATCTTATACCCAGTAGGGCTTAAAATTGCATTCATACAACAAAGATTAATAGTTACTATGTGCTATAATCTAATTGTTATTTCACCTTGTTCAGCACAGCACAATGTTTATGCTATATTATACTTTGATTTATATGCTTTGTAGATATCCCTATATAAGTTGAACTAAACTTATAATTTTTCATTTTACGTTTACAGTTATTTATAGTTTTTCCTAGTCTTAAAAGTGTTTTTCCTTTAGGTTTCCATGTAGAGAACTAAAACTATAGTTCTGCAGAGAAAACAAACAACAACTACAAAAGTAAGATTCTAATGGATATTTTGTATGAGCCAAAAATCTTACTAAAAATAGAAAATGCATGAATATTATCATGGTATCACTGGACTGGTCACTTAAAAGGCATGGAATATTTATTCCACAAAACTATAGAACACTTTCTAAAGCTAAGGAGATGCAACGTTTACTTTTATTTTTGCTTGTGTAAAGTTACTGAGAACTATTTATTTATTATTTTGCCTGCCATTGTGCTAAGTTCCAAACATAATTCATTTCACAAAATATTCCTGTCAGTAGAAGCAAAAAGAATACCTTTGTTTTTCACATGAAAAAAGGAGCCTCAGAGAGATGATGGCACCTGTCCAGCACCCCATAAGTAGAGGAAGCTTCAGACTTGATTCAGATGTGAGGAGTCAGGCTCTCACCTGGCTTTCTAGGGCTACTGTTGCCATTTAGGTGCATCTTCTTACACTAGGAAGCACTGTTGCCCTTTGAAGTAGGCTTATTTAAATGTACTTCATCCCATGTACTTATTAAATAACATATCAGAGGCTTTACTTTTAGAATTGAGGAAAATGTTACAAGCTTGTTGGTTAAACAGGACGTTCACTATCCCTTTACTTGCCCATACCTGAACAACCTATCATTCCTTCCCAAGGTGTCCTCTGGCCTTGGAGTCTTTGGAAAGGAATGGAAAAAGAGGGTATGTGCAGAAGTCTCACAGAGACTTGGTAAGTTTTTAAGTTAGGTCAATTGTATGAGACTGTATTGTTTAGTGGGGCTAGCACAGGAAATACCTAGTGAAAGTAAAGCACATCAGACTCTTTAGGTGCACGTGGTGATGGTGCGTGTAGCACCCAAAGCTCTACAATCTGCACCACTTTCTAAGGATGCCCTTCATTCAAGCAGGTCTGGCATTTGGCCAGCATGTCATCGTAAGCTAATATTAATGATTAATATATCAAGCCTGTTTCCTGTTTAGTATACAGTTAGTGCTCAAAGCCCCAAGTTCCTCTGTGCTTTGAGGCTGTTGTGTCATCCTTTTTTATTGATCTGCTAGTTATCCCTAGGGTCCAGAATATAAAAAGCAATGTCTGGCCAGTAAGACTCTTTCAGATCTCTGCTCCTGATCCATAGCTTACATCTTTTCAAACAAAACAAGCACTTCCTATGCTGGTTGTAAAATTACTTTTTAAGTCTCTTGCTTTTAACAAATACATCTTGAGCATACCAATTGCTTTTCAGAAAGAGATGTGCATGGCTCTATCAGAGAATTCAAAGTCTCTGCATAACCTTTTGGAAAAAGAGTACCAGTTCTGAAGAAATAAGGAATTCTGCTGGTGGCTGTTTTGGAATGCAATTATAGTCTGACTTGTGGAGCAGCTAAGAAAAATCAGTATGCTACATACTTTTCTGAACTACTTATATTGTTCTATCTACTATCTAATTGACTTAGGTTGAATGAGAATAATGGATTTAATAAATTGTTTGCATAGTACTAAATAGTTTATAAACTTATAGGTGGACTTGGCCCCTGGGTACTCACTGACATTTGGTTCTTGATAAATGTTGCATGTGCTGCAAAGCCACTTATTAACATGTAGCAAATATTCCCTTCCTTTGGTCATTGATGACTCATTACTAATCCATTATGGTCCAGTTTTCAACTTCTTATGGCATAAGTTTGTGTTTCATTTTAAAAATTTGTGCCTTTGATTTAAATGAGAGGAATCATTGATGTACAGACACATAATATGCTTGAATAGGCTTTCACATGGGAACTATTTCTCTGTGACATAAAATTTGTTTCATTAAAGTGAAAGTGTTGACACTTAGAAATCAACTGACCAGAATCTTAGTCATTATCAGATTACTGTATCAAGTGTAAATACACAAATAGGAACCATTGAAGCTGAGGACATTGTTAGTAGAAAGACTGATATTAATAGTAAAATTTATTTTATAGTTCATACATCTATGAGACTGTAAATTACACAGAGAAATAAAGTCTATTGAGAAGGCTGTGCTTGGGCAGAACCCCTTTATTTTCCTAGGTTTGTAAGCAGATCTGAAATAAACTGAAAATAAGCAGATTAGTAGGAGAAGGGCACACCAATTTATTGAGTTTTAATATGTGCACAGGGAAGGCACTAGAAAAATAAGTGAATAGTCAAATCAGTGGGTTCTGAGAACTTATATACCACTTTAATAGGGGAAAGGAAGGACTGTGTCAGTTACTTAGAAGACAGTAAATTTTGACAGAAGATCGTTTGGTCCTTATAAGAATAGAAGGAAGGCTGAACAGCTTGTGATAGGTTTCTCTGAGAGTGGGGCTGACTTTTAGCCTCTTTTTCTCCAGTAAGAAGCAGTCCTTCCCAGCTGATGATATTCCTAGGGGAAGGATTTAAAACACACAAATTCCTTTCCAAGGATCTGTCTTTAGACAGATAAAGGAGTTCAGATAAAGTGCCCCCTCCAAACGCATTGCTTTCTTCCAAGTGCCTTCGGACTGGAGTAATCAATGCACCAGCGTGGGGTGTGCGGGAGTGGCACGTCCTGTTGTGTTTTGTAGTGATATATTCTGGTCTCGGAAAACTGGCGCTAGATATTAGGAAGGGGATATTGACTTTGTAGTTCAAAGATGGATCCACAGAAAATGGGAATGTCGATGCACTTGTCATAACTGATTTGTTTGCTGTCATCTCAATAACAATTTGTAAAGGCAAGTTGTTCCCAAGCCACGTTCCCTGCAACTCAAAGAAGTTTCCAGTTCTAATTATGTTCCTGAGACTCTATGCATTAAAGTCATTTATAAAATTCTTTCTGTACTTTACACATGAATCTTAAGTGGGAATTAAACTTCAGCACAATATGCAAGTAGATTAATTTCTGTATTACTTCAGAGGACACCAAAGTTAGCATGAGTAAAGGCTCTACTTGTAAATGCAAATTAAATGTATAAAAGCTTAAAGATGATACCAGTCATTATTCTTCCCTAAATATGCATTGACTTTTTCCTGAAACTTTTCAATGAAGAAAATACAGAATTGGAAGAATTTCAGTTAGATTATAAATGTGAAGATTACAGTATAATGGCATCTCAAACAAGAATTTCATAGTCAAAAATGACTGCATGGATTCTTTTACAAAATATGGATGGATCAGATTGAGTTTTTTTCAAAAATTTACTGAAAACGATCTCCACCTAACATTAAAGGAAGTGAAATTTACTTTTTGAATGATGTATACTTTTTGGGAAAGCTTCCTTCCTGCAAAGAGTCTTGTACAGAATTGGAAACTATTAGAGATGTAATGATTGAGCTATTTTTCTGTTTTGACTATTTCATAATTTCTTTCTCTCAGTTTTTCAAAAATTTACATTACTAAATAATATGTCAGATGTGGATTATAGTATCCAAGAGTTGTTCATGGAAAAGACCATTTGGTGCAACCAAATTCAGAGAAGTACAGGGAGAAAAGATGTAACAGAAGGTAGAAAAGGAACTTCAATTTATTGATTAATAAATTAGTTCTAATTCCATTCACAACACTCAGTCATGGAAATCATCTGCTCAAATAGGCACTGAGTTGTTGCTCTCTCTCACGGCCCAGTGTGTATCCCTTTCACGTGTGTTTGTGCTAATAGGGTGGAATGAACAACACTCACCGGCTGCTCTTCATTGAATTCCCGTTGCACCAGAAAAGCAACTTGCTGAAATCAAGATACATAAATGGCTTTAGAGAGCCATGAAATACAACCGATACAAACTAATAAGCAAACTAATAAATAACTCAAAATAGCAAGTGATTTTGCAGTATGAGCTTCATGGTAGTATAGATTTTAAGACAAAAAAGAACTTAAATTAGGAGGAAGTATTAAAGCAAAATAAAAACTGAACCAAAGAAAAGGGGAAAAAGTGGTCATTGAGTAAGTGGAGTATATTGTGCTGGAATTAAATACTGATAAGGAGTATAACATTGGCATGTAAAATGACAGGGCTGGGGTTGTAGCCACATGGTAGCGCACTGATCTGTAGAAGGCACTGGAGCTCTGTCCTCAGCACCATGGGGGGGGGGGAGAAGAGAGAAAAAGAGAATTAACAGTAACTATAATTTATATAGAGAGTATATTTTTTTTAAAAACTGAAAGAAATGTAGTATTTTATTTAAGTAAGAGCTAAGGATGTAGATTTTGATGCCTGCAGCAACATTAGTTGAGTAGGAACTGGGAGAAAAAAAGATAGTGTGGGAAGGTCCTAGGAACCTTATGTGCTTGGAGAGATAGGATGGTTAAATGTGTGAAGTTTGAAAGAAGTTCAGACACTACTTTGCAAGTGCCTCCATGGTAATATAGAGAAGCAAATGTTTCAATTTAACATGTGGCAGAAAGTAGCAGAGGATCTTACATAGCATGATACCCTTAAGACAAATACTTTTAAAATGTGTGATCCTAAGTTGTTATTCATTCATAACCAGACTTCAGCCACTTTGAAGAGGAAGAACTGCTCCAACTTCAAAGGGAAACATCTGGAAAGAACACAGCATTAGTGCTGCGCTGCTGCCAGTCTTCATTTTCTGCAATTTACTGCAAAAGTGAAGACAAATGAAAGTATAAACTCAGGTATGTGGCAGAGAACATGGAGGTAAAGGATTAGGGCAAATAAATAGGTATCTCAGAGGTACTTTACTATATATATATATATATATATATATATATATATATATATATATATATTAAGACAAAAAAGAAATGAGGAGGAAGTATTAAAGCAAAACAAAAACTGAACCAAAGAAAAGGGGGAAAAGTGGTCATTGAGTAAGTGGAGTATATTGTGCTGGAATTAAATACTGATAAGGAGTATAACATCGGCATGTAAAATGACTATATATATATATATATATATATGTATTATTTATGCAACTTAGTCTTTTAAGAAAATACAGTGTGTTCTCTATATTTAGAAATTAGAATATTTGATATTATTGGAAAATATACTCTACAATTTAGCTTACTTTCAAAAGTCCAATTGCAGTGTTGGGTTCGCATGTCAAAAAGCATGCAGTGGGCTCACATTATGTAGGCTTCTACCAGGGCACTTGCTCTTAAATTCCCAGCATCCCCACTTTATCTTGATAATAAAGTTTCATTATCCACATGGCTCCTATCTATGCTGAATTTTGGATCTGTTGTTTGCAATAGCATCCAACTTGAAGGACTTGAAGACACACTCCAAGCATACATTGACATATACACTTGAAAGAGAATAAAATTTCAACTCATACATCTGCTTTCTGAAATCTATCTGAATATCCTCTTTAAGGTTCTTTATTAGTTTTTAAAGAGAGTACAAAATAGCATTAAGACAGAAAAATTATAAGTGATACAGAATTTGACTTAACAAAGCAATGAGTTTCACAGTGTTTGTTGGAACACATAGCGTCATCTTCCAACTAGTTGTTCATATTATCAGGTACATGCATGTAGAATTGGAAGAACAAAGCAAAAAAGACATAAATATATAAGAAATTAAAAATGAGAAAACATTCAAACAATTAAAAAAAGAGACAAAAACATAGGCATTAGCTGCCCCTTTCATTGTAAGATATTTGGTGGAGCTTGTTTGCCTTAGCAATTTTTCTGCATGTCCCTACCAACCTCTCAGTAATTTTAAAATCTTGCTTTGTAGCATTATCCTGAGACACTAGACCCTCCCAGCTAAAAGACTGAAAGGAAAAGTGTGTCACTATAATTAGTGTGAACTAACGAAAACAATAAATTGGGCTTCATAATTTTTTAATCTTAATTATGAAATCTGACTTCATAAGTCATAGTACTTTTTTGACTACCATTGGAATTTCATAAATTTAAGTGTTTTGTAGAGTAGAACCTAAGAAATATAAAATTTGCATCTCCCTGTTTTTTTCTTTGTGCTTCACACTATGTTTCACTGAACTCTGTTGGAAAATGCTTTTTTTTTTTTTTTTTTTTTTTTTTTTTTTTTTTTTTTTTTTTTTTTTTTTTTTTTTTTTTTTTTTTTTTTTTTTTTTGTTGAGACTCAAAAGACCAAACAAAAACTGTTAAGAAACATTAACAAACACATTGTCTGTTTTTCTTACTCCAAGCTAAAAATTTATGGAAAAATTGCATGGACTCACTGAGCTAGCCATTTGTTTATCCATTTCAAAATTAAAATTCAGATGTCAAATGATTAACTCACAAATTTATTTATACTGAAACTAGAAGTCACATTTTTCTTGGTAAAAATTTAAGTCTGATTTTGCATCCTGGTCAAGGAGAAATACTGTTTCTAATTAAGGTATAAGACAGAGATTGTTTAGCAGTACGAATCCAATATGAAAATATGTTTCAGTAAAATATCTTCAAAGCATGTGTTAAAATAAACATGTTTTATCCAAAATACTGTACTCAATGTATTCTGGAAAGTCTTTTTCTTTTTTCTCATTTGTATAATTTCAGAAAAAGTGTATCTAAAATGATACAATAAAAGAATTGGATTACTTCTAAATAACTAAGAAAAGGGCTACTTGTGTGTGTGTTGTATCATTAGGTTTTTAGCTGAGGGTCTCATAAAAACTAGATAAGCCCTTCATTGCTTAATTGTATTCCCAGCCCTACATCATTTTGTTACTAATGTAATTTCAGATTTTGTGTGTGTGTGTGTGTGTGTGTGTGTGTGTTTGAACTTGTCACAAGGAAGTCTGTGGTATTGATACATAGTAGTTCTTATCTAGTCCCAAATGGTTAGACAATTAGGCACAAGGAAACAGTGTGAGCAATCTTGCTGTGGGTTTGGAAAACAGCTGAAAGGAGAAGCAGATAGTAGATAAAAACAACAAAAAAGTTTTGTAAAGCCCAGCTGATAATTTAACACAAGATTAGATTAATTATAAATAAAATGTGTGTATGTGTGTGTGTGCGTGTGTGTATTTGAATCTAGCTATCACAAATGAAAGTTAGGGAGAAAAAATGTGTAAAGTTCAGTATAAAGCTAGGTACATTTAATGAAAATAGTATTTTAAGCTCTAGATGCAACAATAAGACAAATCTACACAATCTTGCTACTGTCGCATGCCTGTAATCCCAGCACTCGGGAGGCTGAGGCAGGAGGATTGTTGTGAGTTCGAGACCAGCCTGAGCTAAAAAGTGAACTTAAGGCCAGCCTGAACTGCATAGTGAGACCCTGTCTCAAAAAGACAAAAAAAAAAAAAAAAAAAAATTATGGTGACAGATGAAATCATGACTCAAAGTTGTTAAGATAAAAATAAACAATTCACAGTTTAAAATTCATTACTATTGTTAATAAATTATTTTGGTTATATTTAAAGAATTAAGAGCACATTATTTTGGATTATATATAATGTAATATCTTCAAAAATAAGTAACACACAATCTCTAAATATTGATATTAATCAAAAAACTATAGCTAAACTTTTTTTAGTTTTCCTATAAATTATCCTCTGCCTTAAATATTCATGTTCATTCTTTAGAATTCATTGTTCTTTCCAATCAATTCTCTGAGAAAGACACTATCCTTTAAAAAAATGAAGTACAGTAAATAAAGAGGAAAATACCTACACTAGATAATTTATTTTTCTTTTACTATGTGATACAGAGAAGCATTAAATCTGCATTGCTAAAACTGGAAAAGAAATTCAAATTTCCTTGACATAGCATCTCAAGAAAATAATTAACTGTGTTAAAGGTTGTTTTGAGAGGAAAACTTGTTAATTTGCATACAATGCCCAGGACATTACCTATGTGTAAATTAATCCTCAGAGAGTTTGTACTCTAATACTGTATAACCACTGAATTTTCTCCTTATTAGTATATTCAATGTCTTGTACAAAAGTTACATTTCTTGTTATATAGGTCTTGATTTATCTTGGTCTTAACCATCCAGCAGAAAAATATAACAAGGTATGACAAGTAAAGCCATATTAATATGCTGAGCTATAAAGGGCTCAAGTCAACAACTTCTGACATTGCCAGTTCTATGGATAACCCACCAATATTGTGGAATACCGGACTATATTAGATTATTTTGCTGAATGCACACACCTACAATATTTCGATGACAATGGAATACCCATCTCTGACAAAACTAAACAAATAAAGGAACACAAATAAAGGATCATTTTATATCTGCATATACAAAATAGGATAGATGTACAGCTACTTTCTCTTAATTCAATGAGAAGAAAGATTTGTACTAATAGTGTTTGAACAGGATATCATGTCTGCATCTTTTACTATGAATAACCACTACAAAGACAACAATATGCCACATATTAATTATTGAAACTGTCATACTAATGGGTTTTGAAACTATCTCATTGTTGCTTCTCAATAAAATTAATAAAAAATGAAATTAAAAGAATATATATTTAATATCTTGAAGATTTTTAGACTTGTTTCATGTTCTATCATCTTTGGGCTTGTAGTACAAATCCATTCATTTTTAAAGTATTAATAATGAAAAACTTGTGCACCCTATGCTGTGGTCAGGACAGAAAGTGCAAGTCCACTATTAATTTCTTTTATTTCACATTCTGAATCTGTGTTTCCTTTCTATTTTATTCATAATTATCCTCTGGTTAAAAACAATGACTTCTAATTACATTTAAGAGTTTTCTGTAGCAGTCTATGTAAGGAATATTAATTCCAAAGTAAGTATTTATGTGGGATTTTCCCCTAGTGTAAAAAAATTTTTAAAGTTTCAGTGAGTCCTACATGAATCTAAAGCATCTCATTTTCCACTTTACGCAGCTGACATTTACCACAGTTGTTAAATGTTCTGCAGGCGTGCTCAGTGTACAGTCTTGTTAGCTTTAGACTATTGGACTCCAGGTGCTGCTTCTGGGAATTTGTGTTTCTAGTTAAATGTCCTCGAACATGAACAGCTGTGTTTTGTCAGAAAGTCTTAAATTTATAACATTCACCTCCTTCCCCCCTTCCTACATTTTCTGTACACACTCTCAGAAGCTAAAATACACATCTGAGAAGGAAAGGGTGCAGTGAGAAAGCCCAGATGCCCAGAGGATGGGGAGAGGGAAAAATAACACAAGTAGTGGTCAACTTTGAACATTTTTTTGTGAGCTTTTCATAAACCACATGAAGACAAGAAAACTTATTTAGTGGTTATTTGTTATCTGTGAGCTATTTTTAGTGTTTTATAAATCACTACAGCATTTGGACACTTTAAAATTATGAGGGACTTTTCTTTGTTTAAATGGGAATAGTTCAGGTCTGGCAAGAAAGCTTGACAGTCTAAGTGCCTGCCTGGCAAGCACAGCAACACGAGCTTGTTGTATGTCATAAGTCGGAGCCAAAAGAAACAACACGAAAACCTGATTAATACAGTTTCAGAGGTCTCACTGAGATTACTCTCTAAGTGCGCTTCCAGCCACCAAAAATTCTCACATTTATTGAGGGCTAAAGGCAGACTAAGGAATTTGAATAACTACTTTTGTGAACCCAAACTACTCTCTCTCTCTCTATTGCCTTTAAGCATTTACCTAACTCTAAGTTTACCCAGTGCTAGTTGATAACATTTGAAACAAGGGATTGGAGAACAGACAGGACACCAGCAGGAGAAGCTGTTATCTGTAGCCTTGAATCCCAGCTCGCTGGAATTTGAAAGAGAGACAACAATTCTTCTTGGGCTCTCTTTATTGCTCTTTGCTCCCTCTGGACATCAGGCTTCTGTCTCATATTTATCTTTCTATGTTTCTATATTTTCCCATTTTTGTTTTTGTGCTGAGACTTTTTGAAGCATCAGGGTGAGAACTGAAGATTGTTGATCCATGGCTTGTTGCTGGACTTATCCTCATTGCCAGGCTAAGCAGGATATATAAACAGTACAGAGACAACATCTGCAAATCATTAATATACTCCCACTAAGCCATGGGATAACATGAAAAGAATTTAGGTTTTCAGTGCCATTAGAGATTCCTTGTAGCAGATCAGTATCAGACAATTTTGACAATTGTTTTGCAAAAGTATTATGAATATGTTGTAAAAGAGGCAGGATCTCAGAGGTAATATTACCATGTTACAATAAACACCTTTTTAAATTTTCCCATGGAAGATGAATTTGATTTTGTGAATTGTAATTGTACAGAATGAAGAGTATTTCAATCCCATTTTAAATGAAGTTTACATTGTAGATTAACAATTTGATCTCCTAACATTACAACAGCTTGTTTTAAATAACTTATCTTAGTATTTAACTATGAATCTATAGTGTCCTTGTGAAGTCCATAATTGTTCTGAGTCCTTGTGTCACTGATGCATAAAGTGAACAGTTTGTATCTTTGCCTTGGCTCAGTGCTACTCCAGCTGCACCAGATGTGCCTGTGCATATGCTATTATTCCTAAAATTACGGCTACCACACGTTCATTCTTTTTGTTCTCTTCTTTAGTGCCTGCACCAAATGTTGGAACGGCATCACGGAAGGAGAGTCTTGCCATGGACGTTTTAGTTGTAAAGGAAGCCAAATTCTGGTCCTTACTTTAAGAAATGTATGTAAAGAACAATTGTGACAAGTAATGCTTGAGGAAGAAGGGTTCTAACATCTAGCTGCTACAAGCAAAAGGTACAGGAGCTGAACACATGCCTGTGAAAAATGCCTGGTGTTTCTTTTAAATTTTAGATGCAAATTGTAGGATAGATTCTTCCACATATAACCTTTTCATGCTGACATATGTTTTAATGAGGCAACTAACTTACAAAGATGGTTTTGAATTGGTCCCCTAGAAACATAAGGGACACTAGGGGACATTCCTCCTCCATGCCACATTATTATATCATTGACATTTTTATTTCTATTTTTTTCATTTTAATAACAAAAAATAGCAATAAACCAGTTTGAAAACAGGTTAGCAGGACAGTTACAATAATTAATATACTGAATATTGTTGTCTTCATAGTGGTTATTCAGAGGACAAGATGCAGACATGACGTCCTGTCTAAACACAATTGGCACAAACCTTTATTCTCAATAAACTAAGAGAAAGTAGCTGTATATCTATGCTATCTTCTCTATACATATATGTCTTTTTCACATCAAAACAGTCCTTTATTTATTGCAAAGTTAGTAACATGAGACATTAGGTTACACAGTGACTAATAGCTGACCTTAACCAAGAGGAAGTTCATCGCAGGACTGAGGTAGCTTGTTTGCTTTAGGCACTAAAAACTACATACATTGGATCAATTTCTTAGCTTGGGTGGATCCCAATATATCCCCCAATTTGTTTTGTTTTGTTTTGTTTTGTCAGAGAAGGATGCTCCATGGCAGTTAGAGAACCTGTGTTTGGAGAAGACTTTAAAGGACCTTTACACACTTGATGCCATTCCAAAGATTGCAGGTACATGAACTCAGCAAGATAACCCAATATAGTCCAAGAGCCCATTATAGTAGTGAGTTATCAGCACAGCTGGTAATGTCAGAAGCTGTTTTTTATTTTTATCATTAGCTAATTTTTTTAAAATTTATTGAAGAACAACTAGCAATGAGACAGTTCAAATCAAATTAGTAGGACAGATTCAAGAAATAATCTGATCCATATACATTTTGTAGAGGTTTTTTGTTGTACAAGATGCATACATGATATTCTATTTATAAAAACTTTTAGAGCAGATGCCTGTAATCAAGGAATTAAGAGAATGTAGATGTATACCTATCATATTTTAAAGCTGAATTGTAGTATAGCTTCAATAACTAATATTTTTTAGATTGTTATCTTCTTAGTGGTTATCCACAGTACAAGAAGCAGACAGGATATCCTGTCCAAACACTATCAGTGCAAATCTTTCTTCTCATAGGATTATGCAAAAGTACTGCATATTTATCCTAACTATATTGTTTATACAAACACAGAATGGTTCTTCCTTTGTATCCCCTTTTTTTGTTTAGTACTGTCAAAGATGTGTATTCTATTGTTATTCAATTATTATAGATGCTTGAATTCAGCAAAATAACCCAACACAGTCCAGAAGTCCACAATAATAGTGGGTTATCCGAAGAAGTTGTAGACTAGAACCATTTACAGCTCACCTTATTATTATGGCCTCGTTTTTATACTTTTCTGAAAGATGGTTAAGACTCAGATAAAGAAAGGCCTATATAACAAAAAATGTAACTTTTGTATCTGATGAGGTCAGTCAAGTCCCTCAGGATTTATCCTGTAACCCTGTACCTCACTTTTTAGATCCTGTGTCAGTGTCAGCTATGTGGATGAGTCATGGCCATTGTTTGACCAGTTTGCTCTCTGTGAAAGCCTGAGAGAAAACTTTCTCTCCATTTGACTCTCCTTAGTCACACTGAAGATAATAGATCACATTCGTCTGTGGCTCAATAATCTCCTTGATCAGAAAATTTGGGGCACAACTGAGTTCCATGATATTATAGTACAGGTTCTCCTATGTCCTCAGTCTTCACTGGCCTTGAAAGGCTAGGGCCAAAATGTTAGATGACCTTTCAGCCCTTACATTTTTCCAATTATTGATCTGAACACTTAGGTTGTTAACCATCCAGAAAAGAAGCTTATTATTACCCTGGAACATGTGCAGTTCAGTTTACCATAACTATCTGACTCAATTCTTTTTAGTTGTTGTAATACCTATTTGTTTTTCTTCTTTTGATTTCTTATATTAGGGAAACTATATGATATTTGCACATGTGTGTCTGTTTTATTTCACTTATGAGTATATGTTCAAGTGGCATTCACTTAAATATAAATGCTTCAAGTTTATCATTCTTTATAGCTGTGTAATAATCCATTGTATAAAATACCACATCTTTTTCAAGCATTCCTCATGTGACAGGCATCTTGGTGGGTTCCAAGATTTTGCTATCACAAACTGTGCTGTTATACACATAAGTACACATATATCACTATGGTATGATGTTTTCAGTTTCTCCAGAAGAATTCCTAGTAGGGGAATAGCCAGCATGAATGGGATTTCCAGTCCTACTTTAGTGAGTAGTCTCCACACTGATCTCCACAATGGTTGAGAAGTGTTCCCTTTTCCCCACATGCTTTCCAACAATTGTTGTTGGTTGACTTCTTTCTGAGAACCATTTTTTCTGGAGTGAGATGGTATCTCAGTGTTGTTTTAACTTGCATTTCATCGATGGCTATTGATGTGGACTATTTTTTCATGTATTTATTCATATACTTTTCATATATTTATTCACTTCTTTAATTTCATCCTCTGAGAAGTGTGATGAGTATCTCAGATACCCATTTCTGGATTGGGTCTTTATATTTGAGGGCCCTAATATATCTTAGTTCTTTATACATTCTAGAGAGCAGACCTTTCTCTGAGTGCTTATTAGTTAAGAATTTTTTTGAAATTTGTGGGTTGTCTTTTCACTTTATTAATAATTTATTTTGATGTGCAAAACCTCAAGAAGAGTTGATGCCAGTTGTTAATTCTTTCAAATTTTTCCTGTGCAAATACATGCTTGTTCATGAACTCTTTGCCTACTCCTATGTCTTGAAGAGTACCTCCTACTTTCTCTTCCAGGAGATTGAGTGTTTCTGTTTTAATGTTTTCCAGCACCATTTGTTAAAGAGGCTATCTTTCTTCCAGTAAGTGCATTTGTCTCCTTGTCGAAGATCAGGTGGCTGAGTGTGTCCATAGAGGCCTCTGTATTTTGTATTTTATTCCTTTGATCCTCACATCTATTTCATTGCCATTAGCATGTTATTTTACCACAGTAGCTTTGTAGTATAATTTCAAGTCAGGAATTGTAATGTCTCCTGCCTTGTCTTTGTTGGTCAGGATTGCCTTTGCTATTCTATGTCTTTTCTGGTTTCAAATAAATTTTAGGAATGATTCTTCTAGGTCCGGAAGGTATGTTAGTGGCAGTTTGATAGAGATTGCCTTAAATCTGTACAACAATTTTGGGAGATACCGCCATTTTCACAATGTTGGTTCTTCCTCTCCAGGAACAGGGAGTATCTTTCCATTTTTTGAAATCCTCTAAGATCTCTTTTCTTACAGTACTGTAATTTTCAGTGAAATACTCTTTGACTTCCTTGGATAAGTGAATTTCAAGGTATTTTATTTTTCGTGGTACTAGTATAAAAGACATTGTTTCCATAGTTTCTCTCTCAGTGTGTTTTTTTTTTTATCTCTGTAAAGGAATGCTATTGAATTTTGAGTATTGACTTTGTATCCTGCTATGCTACTGAATTTGTGTATCAATTCTAGTAGCTTCTTGATGGAGTTTTTTGGGTCTTCCAAGTAAAGTATCATGTCATCTGCAAATAGTGATAATTTAACTTCTTCCTTACCTATTCTTATTCCTTTTATTTCTCCCTCTTGTCTAATGGCTGAAACTAATGATTACAAAACTATATTGAATAGGAGGGGTGATAGAGGACATCCTTGTTTTGTACCAGACCTAAGAGTTAAAGATTTCAGAATTATAAGAGCCTTTGGGTTGTCATAGGTGACATTTATCAAACTGAGTTAGAGTCCTTCTATTTCGATGTTCTGTAGGACTTTGAACATGAATGAGTGTTGGAATTTGTCAAAAGCTTTGCCTGCAACAATTGGGACGATCATGTGGTTTTTACTATCCATTCTATTAATATAGTGTATTACATTTATAGATTTTCAAATATTGAACCATCCTTGCATCCATGGGATGAATTCTACCTGGTCATGGTATATGATCTTCTTGATGATTTGCTGTATTTTATTTGCTAGGATTTTATTGAGGATTTTTGCATCCATGTTCATGAGGGAGATTGGCCTTTGGTTCACTTTTTTACTTGTGTCTTTGCTTGATTTTGGAATCAGTATAATACTTGCCTCCAGAAATGATTTTGGGAGGACTTCTTCCTTTTCAATTTCATTGAAGATTTTGAGGAGTGTAGGGATTATATCTTCTATAAATTTCTTGTAATATTATGTTGTGTGTCTATCAGGACCTGGACTTTTCTTTGTCAATAGGCTTTTTTCTTTTTCTTTATGTTTTGTATCTTGTTGCCTGTTATTGGGGTATTGAGAGTTTTTTATCTTTTTGGTTCAGTTTTGGTAATTTGTACATTTAGAGGAATCTGTCCATTTTTTCTGTGTCTTCTGTTCTGTGAGCATAAAGATTCTCGAAGTATCTATTGATAATCTTCTGAATTTCCACTGGGTCTGTGGTGATCTCACACTTTCATTCCTTATTGCTTGTATTTGAATTTTTTCTTTCCTCTTTTTGATGAGTTTAGCTAGGGGCTTATCCATTTTCTTTAGTTTTGATTTGGTGATCCTTTGAATGTTTTCTTCATTTCAATTGAATTAATTTCTGCTCTAATCTTCATGATTTCTTCTGGTCTTTGGGCGATGGATTTGGTTTGCTCTTCCTTTTCTAGATGTCAGATTTTCAAAATTAGGGTGATTTGTTCCCATTCTGTTCTCCTAATGTGTGAGCTCATAGCTATGATTTTTCTCTCTGAGAATGGCTTTCATTGCATCCCATAAATTCCGGTAAGTTGTGGTTGAAATTTCATTAAATTGAAATTCATTAAATTTCATTAATTCTATTTTTGAGCTTCTTTAGTTTCTTCTGTGACCGATTGATTACTGAGTAGAGTGTTGTTTAATTTCCATGGCCTTAGTGGGTTTTTCTGGTTTATTTGTCATTTATTTCCAGTTTCATTGCACCGTGTTTGGGTAATATGCACGGGATAATTTCTGTTTTCCTGCATATACTTAAGCATGACCTCTGGACTAGTATGTGGTCTATTTTAGAAAATGATCCATGTGCAGCTGAAAAAAATATGTATTCAGCTGTGGTTGGGTGGAACACTCTGTATATATCCACCAGGTCCATTTGTTCTAAGCTCTGGTTCAGTTCTGCTACTTTACTAATTTTTTGTGTGGTGGTCCTATCTTTTTGAGATAGGGGGTTGTTAAGGTCTCCTGTTAAGGTTGTGGTCTTGGGTATTAGATTTTTCGTGTCCATTAAGACTTGTCTTACATAGTCGGGCACTCCTATGTTTGATGCACAGATATTTATGAGTGTTACTTCTTCCACTTGAATTTTTCCCCTGACTAATATATAGTGGCCTTTTTTGTTTTGTTTGATCATTTTTGGTTTGAAGTTGAGACCGTGTGAGGACAAAATTGCTAGTGCTGCTTTTTTCTGAGGTGCAGGGGCATGTAGTATGATTTTCCATACTTTGACTTTAAGCCTATGAATGTCTTTTTGAATTAAGTGTGTTTCTTGTATGCAGCATATTTGGTTTGTTTCCTAATTTTCCGTACTAGTCTATTTCTCTTTACTGTTGAATTGAGTCCATTTACATTGATAGTTATAATTGAAATGTGTTGACTTATGATTGTCATGTTATTTACCTGCTATTGTTTACTCCTTTTTGTCCCATGTTTAATTGTTTGCCCTGTTTGGTGGGTTCCTTCTGTTCTCATTCGTAGAGTTCTGGTCATTGTGGTCCCTCTCTAGAACATCTTTCAGTAGCCTGTATAGGGATGGCTTTGTCATCATGAAATTCTTTAGTTGTTATTTGTCATGGAAGTGTTTCACTTCTCTATCAAACTTGAAAAAGATTTTTTTTCAGGGTATACTAGTTTGGGCTGGAATTTGTTTTCTTAGAGGAATTGGAGGACTCTGTTCCATGCTCTCCTTGCCTTCATGGTTTGTGAAGAGAAGTTGGTTGTAATTCTGATGGCTTTTCCTTTAAATGTGATCTACTTCTTTTCTCGAGCAGCTTTCAGTATATTATTTTTGTGTTGAATTTCTGGGATCTTGACTATTGTATGTCTCTGTTTTTGTTCAAGAGATCTTTTTCCCCTTTTCATTAGCTGCAGCAGTGTCTTCAAGATTTGAAACTCTGTGTTCACTTTCACTCAAATGGTTTTGTACACTCATGATTGAGATTTTAAGTTCTTTTATATCTCTTTGACTTTGTTTTATGTGATCTATTTACTGTATTGCTCATTCAAGGAATCTGTCATATTGCTATTCTCCTCTTTTTTTTTTATCAATGTCTTCTTTAGAGGTAGCTATTAATTCTTTTACTGCAGTTTTATCCATATTGGGTGTCCTCCATATATTTCTGTAATTGATTCTGTACTTCAGATGCTATGATTTCAAAGAATTCCTTTTTCATTTCAGAAATTAATTCTGCTCTGAGTTCTTCTTTACCTTTCTGCTATTGTTTTTTTGCTTGCCATACTGTTAATTCATATGTTTCTGCTGAAATAGTGTTCTCTGCACTTGTTCTGAGTGCACATTGGGTTTCCCCCATACATTTCTGGATTTGATTCATTACTTCAGATTCTATGTATTCAAAAATTTCTTTTTTTAGTACAGGCATTAATATTATTCTGAGTTCCTCTGTACCTTCTGCTGTTGTTTCTTTGCTTCCACCTCTGTTAATTCATTCATTTCTGCTGAGCTAGTGTCTCAGCACTTATCATTGGTGGACTCAAGGCCTAAGATTTCATTTTGCTCCTGGTCTTTGTCATTTTGTATAGCACTGACCTCTGACCTTTGGTGTAGAGCTTTGGTACAGTTACAACCTTAGCACGTAATGAGATTCGGGTGCCGATCTTTTAAGTTTGAGATTATCCAGTTATGCCTGGTCTGGTTCTAGCTGTTGTGTTCAATTCCTTTTTGCTGCAGCTCTTCTGGCACAATTGTGTGCCTGTGGTTCTGCTCTGTTTCATCCCTGGTCCAGGGAGCACCAGGGAGTGCCGAAGCTCTCCCACACACTCACCAGGCCATCCTAGGCAGAATCAGGGGCAGGAAGAGTCACAAAATTCCCCAGTCACTAGGTGGGCTTGGAGGCAGTGACTCAGGGAGTTGCAGGGTGGGCCAGGCTTGGATGGATTGGGCTGAGAGAGTCTCAGAGATTCTTGCTTGCTCTGAGGTCTTGGAGACGGAGTCTCCGGATGGCATTTGCTGCCTGAAATGCTTGGGGAAGCCCAAAGTTCTTCCATACACTCACTGGGCAGGGCTCGGCTAGATCAGGGTCCAGAAGATTCACAAAATTTTTCACTCGCTTGGTGGGTTTGGCGGCAGGGTCTCCGAGGAGTTGCAGGGTAGTCCGTCATTGACATTTTTAGCACTAGTGTAAGTCTCATCTCTGCCATTCCATTTTCGTCTTAACTCCTCACCTTCCACCATCCAGGCTGAGCCTAAGGACCTCCACTCTGTCACACTTCTATATTAACCAACACCTGGGATTCTTCTCTACAGACTTTCCAATGTACCTAATCAGTGAAATAAGCAACTTGGGTCTGCTGGCAGGGTGGCAAATCTTGCACTGAAAATGATCCCTTAGCAGCTCTACTTCTAAAATTTCTTCCTTGAAAAAAAATTCCTTTTTTCTTCCTGTGACCCCTGTGTCATTATTTACTATAGATAACCAGATTCATGTGTTTTCCTCTAAGTGATGAGTTCCATTCCCAGTAGACATAGGTCAACCTTCTACTCTAATCTTAAAAAACAGTATTCTGGTTCCTTCTCCTGGCACTGCTGGTTCCCGGTCATCATAGAGGCCAGGTAACCAGGAACTTTCATTCATATATATGAGTATTGTAGCATCCGATCAGTGAACTCCTCTACTGACTGGTGGAATTGCAATCAGTAACTAAAATTACTTTTAACACTTACCAGAAGTGACAACAAAGCCACCATAGCACAAAACAAGCTGGTACTATTTTTCTATCAAAATATTTACATTTGCTCATTTTCTAGGTATTATGCATTTGGCACCTAAATCACTTCTCCAGTATTCCTTTTTTCCAGTGTTAGTCTGCAGTAGAATATCTGTCTGGTAGTTGTTTAAAAAAAATTAATATAAGACTTGGCCTTGTGGTGTGTATCTGTAATCTGAGAGCTTAGGAGGCTGAAAACAGGAGAATCACTTCAGGTCAGATCTATGTGGTTAGACCCTGAACACACTGTAGAACCTTTACCAAATACATTTTTAAAAAAGAAGAAAGATAAATTGAATGTAAATAGAGCTTTTTGAGCAATTATTCTAGGTACACATGTGTATTCCAATTCTATTTCTCCCTTTTTTTCATTTAATGAGCATTTCCTTTAAGATTCTATTAGCTCATTTTATAATTGTCCATGGACATTCTAATATTTAAGTCCCTGAAGAATGTTAACAGATAAAAGTTACATACTTTTATAGTGAAATTTAGAAAGCAAAGCCATATACAACATTGTAGTAAGACAATCCTGATGATATTTTATTTTGACATAATACTTTTAACCAATCATCTCTATCTCACACACATTAAAACATTTCATCTAATTAGTCATCTTTAAATTAGCTATATGTCACAAGCTTTTTCTTTAAGACAGAACTTTGCAATGAGAAAAAGTCCTATCCCAATAAGCAATTTTTGTTTTATATTTTGAAAGACCTATACACCTAGAATCTAAGTAGTGATTAACAGTAGTGAATTGCCATATACATATGAAAACCTTCATTTCTGAATTTATTTTGTACCAAAACCATCTTTAAAGATCGAAACTTATTGTAATGTTTTTCAAAAACTATTTTTTAACCAATGACCAGCTTGTTTAATCTCCTAAGAGACTATTGAGATTATTGTAAACTCCTCATTAATGAATAAAAAGTTACCCACACTTATTATTCATCAATCAGATTCAGCTCTAATAATTTTTCCACTGTAGGGAATGTTTGTTTAATTAACTTAAACCTTATGATGTGTTGTGTATAAATCAATATTAATATCACTTTGACTATCTGGTAATTTAGGAAAAAGCATGCTTTTAATTCTATATCTCAAATTGTATTTTGAACAAATCATTAAAAAAGAAAAAAGAAAAGAGGAACAGCTATTCACTGAAAGATACATAAATACACAGACACATAAACATTCTTATAAAATGAAGAGTACACTCAAATAAATCTTTGGCCAAATTAAATTATAGTAACTTTATTACAGTTTTTAGAAATTTATAATCATAAGTAGACTAGTCAGATTTTATTTGTGAATTATCAGATCTCTCATACAAAAATTTGAAAGGAAAACAACTTCTATTTATAATTAATATGCATATTCTATATTTTTATATTTATTGTGTTAATACTGATAAAATTTAGCTCCATTCATTTTTTCACATTTTATCATCTATTTAGTCTTTAGATTTCCTTTTGGTTAGTTATTTGAACAAGCCCCACGCTGGATCTAGTCTCATCACTGTTAACTTCTTCAGATCTGGCTTCAAGGTATAGCCTGACAGTACACATTGGTAGCCAATTATGTCATTTAGTATTCCCTGGAAAAACACAGCATAACCTTTTCCCCAGGTTGATAATGGGCTTAGTCCCTTCCAGTATCCCAATCTCTCCAAACAGCTCTTTTTTAGCCTTTTTTCTCCTTCCTAGTTTGTCTTTCTGTTGCTGAAAAGTTTAAAAATTTAATAGTATGTATTGACAAGTGAACTTGCGGGATTCATTCCTCTTTTGCTTTAATAGAATTTTGACTGTACAGTGAGAAATCTGTGTTTTATATTTTAAAAGAAAAAGCCATACATTTTCTCACTTAAACTAGTATGATCTAACTATAAAAAAGTAGATAAATTTAACTTATCTAAAGGATGATGACAGTCAATAACACCAGAGAAATTAGTCCAAAATCTACGTGTAGCCAATTAATATCATCAAATAAATTCTGAAAATCATGAATAATTGTGCCAAGCAGTTTGTGACACAATATATCTTTGTTTCATAAGTTGACCAAAATATAAAGAAGTTACCATAGCTTGGACCCCTTTGGAGGCCACCACTAGGCCTTTTATTATTTAAATGGGATGTCAAAATAAAGCAACCATTTAAATCCCATAGCTTTTAGACATTATTCCAAACCTTTATATTTGTAAATATCAAAGTCCTATTTTTAATGCCATTTTTCACTTAGGACAGTAAAACAAGAAATCAAACTTACTGGGAATTAAAATTATTTTAAGTAATCTTTTAAAATATGTGGGGGTCCATGAGATAGCTCAGTAGACTAAAGCACCTGCTTAGGCAAATACAGGGACTGCAGTTCAATCCCCAGCACCACATGCTGCGCCAGCCGCAGGCCTGGCTGGGCCATCCATCGAGTCCAGGCATGGTGGTACACGTCTGTGGTCCCAGTGCTGAAGAGGCTGAAAGAGGAGGATATCCGCAAAGCTGAGCTGCACTGTGAGATCCTGCAACAACCAATTGCACTAAAATAAATAAATAAATAAATAAATAAATAAATAAATAAATAAATAAAATATCCTGGGGCAATGGTCTTTCATTTTTGTACATTTGGAAAGCCTTTAAAATATTTTTCCATTAATTATTCTTATTTTCTAACCCAATATTTCTTTGTAATAGTTTTAAATTTTTTATTTAAAGCAATAAACATTTCAGCAATATAAGAATCTGTGCAGTTTAAACAATGGTGTGGTTGGATATAATTATAACTTTGATATCCCTGTAAAAACATTATTGATTACACTAAACAAAACCTGCATGCCATTTAGCACTGGGGCTCTGCCTTTTGTTGATTTCCCTCCACAGCTGTTGGGGGCGAGCTGCTAGCAACAGCTTAATGGCCTTCCTACTTGGTACCAGGAACATAGGCCTCTGCAGTTGAACCATAACAGCATAAACTCCCAGTGGCTTGATGTAGGCCTCCAGGTCTCCTTGGTTCCTTCCTTGCACTAAAGCTTGAATCATTCTCCGCCCAAAAGCGGAGACAGGTTGCCTATCCTCATATGGAGGAGTAGAAGGACTAGTTAAGGGAGGAGGCAGAGGTTGAATTTTGGCAAGCATTGAATGTGGAGCTGAAATATCCAATCACTCCACCAATTTGGATATCAGTTGTGCCAAATGTTACATATGGTGTGATAACTCCCAGGAATTATTTATTTTTTACCCCAACTCACCCCTCTAGGCATCCAAAAAGTCCTCGGTCAGAGGAGAAAAGCTGCTGAACCAGAAATGTTTGCTTTATTTTCAGATTCTCTGATTTAGATTCATCACCCAAAAGAGACAAATTAAGAGATGTTGTACTGCCTTTGTGCTCAGCAGTGTTGTTATCAACTGGAACTTTTATAGGACTACCTTCCTGACTCTGAGGAATAGAGGGCAGCTGTTTGGAAGGTATTTCATCTTTCTCTTAATTCAATGTGAAAAAAGATTTGTACTAAAAGTGCTTGGACAGGATATCATGTCTGCATCTTGTACTATGAATAACCACTAAGAACACAGCAATGTGTGATGTACTAATTATTGATGTTGTCCTACTAAATTGGTTTTGAAACAGTCTCATTGCTATTTGTTTCTTAATAAAATTAATTAAAAGAAGAAAATGGTAAGTGATTTACCACAATAAAAATTGAATTTAAAAATTAAACAAGGTATTTCACCTACATATTCATAAGTTCAAAGCGAACAAATCTGAGGAACCAAAGCTTCGATGTTCGAACTGATTCTCTCCACTGCAGACGTAGTTCCTCCAAGTCAGACTGCAGGGGTTCCAAAGCCAAGGAAATAAGATTACATAAAGATCACTCATGTCAGGGATTGTGATGCCTCCTGCCTTGTCTTGATTGGCCAAGATTGCCTTTGCTATTCTAGGTCATTTGTAGTTCCAAATAAATATTAGGAATGATTTCTCTAGGTCTAGCAGGTATGTTGGTGGCAGCTTGATAGGGATTGCATTAAATCTGTACAGCAGTTATGGGAGTATGGCCATCTTCACAATGTTGATTCTTCCTATCCAGGAGCATGAAATATCATTCCATTTTCTGAAATCTTCTATAATCTCTTTCCGTAGAGTGTTGCAATTTTCCATGAAAAGATCTTTGATTTCCTTGGTTAAGTGAATCCCAAAATATTTCATTTGACTTGAAATTATACTACAAAGCCACTGTGATAAAATCAACATGGTATTGGCAACAAAATAGACCTGAGGATCAGTGGAATAGATTAGAATATGCAGAGGCATCTACAATCACAATAAGCCATCTTATCTTCGACAAAGGGGCTACACAAGCTCACTGGGAGAAAGATAGCCTCTTTAACAAATGGTTCTGGAAAACCTGGCTTTCTACATGCCGAAAACTAAAACTTGAACCAGCTCTACCACCATGCACTAAGTTAAAGTCAAAATGGATTAAAGATCTAAACATTAAAACAGAAACACTCGATCTCCTGGAAGAGAAAGTAGGAGGAACTCTTGAAGATATAGGGGTAGGTAAAGAGTTCATGAACAAAAAATATTCACATGGGAAGCACTTGAAAGAATCAACAACTGGGATCAACTCTTCTTAAGGAGCTTCTGCATGTCAAAAGAAATTGTCAACAGAGTGAAAAGACAACCCACATTTTTTTTTTTTAAATCCTAACTAATAAGCAATGAGACAGAGGTCTACTGTCTAGAATATATAAAGAACTAAGATATAACAGGGCCCTCAAATTTAAAGACCCAATTCAGAAATGGGCATCTGAGATGAATACACACTTCTCAGAGGATGTAATTAAAGAAGCGAATAAATATATGAAAAAATGCTCCACATCGCTAGTCATTCGTGAAATGCAAATAAAAACAATACTGAGATACCATCTCACTCCAGAAAGAATGGCTATCATAAGGAAATCAACCAACAACAAATGTTGGAGAGGTTGTGGGGAAAAGGGAACAGTTCTCCACTGCTGGTGGGAATGTAGACTGGTACAACCATTGTGGAGGTCAGTGTGGAGACTCCTCAAAAGAGTAGGACTAGAAATCCCATTCAAGCTGGCTATCCCCCTACTGGGAATTTTCCCAAAGAAACTGAAAACATTGTATCCTAGTGATATATGTGTACCTATGTTTATAGCAGTGCAAAGTGTGATAGCAAAACCTTGGAAACAACCAAGATGTCCATCACATGAGGAATGGTTGAAAAAAATGTGGTATTTCTATATAATGGAGTATTACTCAGCTGTTAAGAATGATAAGTTTGAAGCATTTATACTGACGTGGATGCCACTTGAACATATACTCATAAGAGAAATAAACAAAACACACATGTTTAACATGTGTAAATAACATATAGTCTCCCTAGTATAAGAATCGAAAAGCAGAAATACAAATGGAAACGTACAACAACAACTAAAATCAATTGAGTCCGATAAGCCAAAGTAAATGGCATATGCTGCAGGATACTAATCAGCTTTTCTTCTGGATGGTAATAACCTAAGATTACAAGTCAGAGTTGGAGAAATAGAAGAGCCACAAGACCAGCCAACATTTTGGCCCTAGCCTTTCAAGGTCAGCAAAGACTCAGGACATAGGAGAACCTGTACTGCAACATCATGAAACTCAGTTGAGCTCCAAATTTTCTGAACAAGGAGATTATGGAGCCACAGAGGAAAGAGATCAAAGTTCCATAGTGTGCCTGGGGAGAGTCACATGAAGAGAAAACTTTCTCTCAGGCTCTCACAGAGAGCAAACTGGTCAAGCATTGGCCATGACTCGTTCACATTGATGACACAGTCAAAGGATCTACAGAATAAGGTATAGGATTACAAGATAAACCCTGAGAGGACTTCACTGATCTCATAAGAAACATAAAGTTCATGTGTTGGTATATAAGTCTTGCTCTATCTAGGTCTTAACCATCCAGCAGAAAAGCATAAAATTGAAGTATACATCATGGGGCCATAATATTAAGTTGAGCTGGAAATGGTTACGCTCTATAACTTCTTCAGATAACTCACCATTGTTGTGGAATGCTGGACTGTGTAGGACTGTGTTGTCGAGTTCAAGCACCTAAGTTAGTTGAATCACAATGGAGTGCCCATCTCCGACAGGTGTAGACAAAGGAAGGGGTATAGAAAGGAAGAATCATGATGTGTGTGTATGGACAGTACAGTTGCGATAGATAACGCTGTGCTTCTACATAATTCTATGAGAGGGAAGATTTGCACTAATGGTGGTTGGACAGGATATTATGTCAGCTTCTAGTACTATGGACAACCACTAGGAAAATATCAAGGTAGAAAGTATTAATTATTGAATCTTTGATGTAATTCAGGTATAAAAAATAAGATACGCAAACAGCTACACTCTATTTACTGATAAGAGACATACAGTGTAATAATGTCTGTAAGTATAATATCATGTATGCACGTTCTATGACACCAAAACATTATGAAAACAGTTTGCAATGTATTAATTTATGAAATCCATCTTGTCAGGTATCTTAAAACTGTCTCACTGATATTTGTCCTCAATAAAACAAAAATTAAAAAAAAATTAATAAATAAAAATAAATAAATAAAGACCACTCACTTAAAGGGATAGGTTCTCCTTGCTGATGTGCTCTCCATAGAGCTTTCATAACTTGTTTCTAAACTTTTAAGTCTAAAGCAGTCTTTCCCTTAGGCAGAAAACAATAACAATGCCTTTTATAAGGAAAAATAGTTCCTTGCAGCTCTTTTTTTTTGCTTTCACACCTGGGAAGATGGGCATATTCATTTTCTACTGAAGCGGAGTATCCCATTACTCTCAGCTTTTCCACTGGTCTTGCCTACTCTAATCGTAGTTTTCCCATGTGGCTCAGCTTCTCTTAATTCATCCCTGGTCATCTTCTGTGCCCTACACTGAGTACCTCTTGTTGTTTGTAATTAGTCAGAGCTGAAAGAAATGACAAGAAGATCTGATGAATATAACTGTAGAGGCCTTACTGAGATTATTCTCTCTCTAAGTGAGCCCCAAGCCACCAAAAGCTATCAAATTTATTGAGGGCTAAAGATATGCTAAGGAATGTGCAAAACTACTTTTGCAAACCAAAACTACTCTCTTTACTGGCTTTAAGCATTTACCTAACTCTAAGTTTAAACAATGCTAGTGGATAACATCCCAACCAAGGGATCAAAGAATGGTTAGAGCGCCATCAGGAGAAATACAAGAGAACTGTTTCTCTTTGGGCTCTGTTTATCGCTGTTTGCTCCCTCGGAACATCAGGCTTCTGTTTCATATCTATCTTTCTATATTTCTATATGATCTCAATCCCCGTACCACATGCCATGCCAGCCCCACACACATGTAATTCCAGCACTGCAGAGGCTGAGACAGGAGGATCGCTAGGAGTCTGAGCTAAGTAGCAAAACACTGTATGAAATAAATAAATATTTTTTATAAACTAGTAAGAATAGTTCGTACCACTTCAAAACCTATGTAATGAAAAGATTACAGACATATTAACACATAAATAGTAACTTAAATTATTTTATTTATCTTATTATGATCACTACTAAGCTAACTTATGTAATGCTCAGTATGAAAATTACAAAACTCATTTTTCTTCATAGCATTAGGCATGGTTTCTTGTCTCTTTCTCTTATTGTCTTGGCAGTCTGCTCATATTTTATATTTTCTCTATTTTTAATTTTGTGCACATTTGAAAGTTAACAGTGATGAATTAGGTGTGGTGGCCCACCACTCTGGGAAACTAAGGTGGAAGGATCACCAGGGCAAGCCCAGCCTGAGCAGCTGTCTTAGTGACTTAGTGAGTCCTTGCCTCAGAATAAAAATAACAATTATGAACAGGGCTGGGCATGAACCTCAGTGTGAAGGTACTTTGGGGGAAAATATAGCAGTGGTGTTATTGAAAATTAAAAAAGAAAACAATAATTATTTTTATGGAAAATAAAGGTCTCCTAATTAAGGACAGAATATATTTATATATCTTTATTTGTTTTATCCTAGAAACCATGTTAAAGTAAGAATAAAAATAAGATTCAAATCTTATCTTAAATTACAAAGCACTTAAAAGAGTATAGAGAGCCAAGTAAGACTAGTAGCAAACAGCAAAATAATGTTATGAGCTAGAAAGTCAGCATATGAATGACAAAAAAATGACCTACCCAAGGAGGCCCATCTGGTGGTTGCACCCTAAACCATGCTGTTAGCAGGAAAGCAACTCAATATATATCTCAGAGACACAAGGCTTAGAAAATTCTTCCTATTCAGCATCTCTCAGAAAGAGTAGATAAAAGAGAAGCTAAAGTAAACTGGTATAGTTTGCACAGTAAAGAGGTATTCAGACCTCTGAGTATGATCCCCTTGTTGTGTGTTCAGGCAGTTTCTCTTCCTATCTGCTTTCAGTCTGGAGTTTTATTCTTCATAGAGAATGAGATGAACACCGAAGCACAACTGAAGGCCTGAGAGCATGTTTAGAAAAGGATAATTAGGCAAAATGAGTTGGACTGCCTAATATTAATAACTAAACTCTCTCCCTGTATTCTTTCCAGTTGGTTCACAGACTAACAAATACTTTCTTATTTCCATAAATGAGATTGCAAGTGCCTTGTACGTGAGCAGCATTACCACCCTAGAAATGAAGCCTGACACAAGGCTTCCCCAATGAGCTTCTGCAGTCCATACATTGGACTGTGAAATTAAATTATGAGATATTATTCCAAGCATTCGTCTATAATTTTTATACCTAACATAAAATACGAAAACTTAGACAGTATCAGACAAATATGACACAGATAATAAAACAAAAAACAGTAAAATACAAGTTGACAGATTTGGAGTCTATCACATGAGAAGTGAAATGAAATAACTCTTAAAAATGTTATCAGTAAAGGAAATAATACATCTGCAACAAAATCACAAGATATATAAAAGGAATATGTTTGGAAGAAAACAAAAAATATAAAGTAACATAAATATAAGCCATTGTGAAACTAAAAAGATAGAAAGTTAAATTTGAAAAATTTTCTAGAAATCAAACAAAACAATTTAAAATTAGGAGAGTAAAGAGAAAATTATAAGGGTGACCAAATAGCTCAGTAGATTAAAGCACCTGGAAGCAAGTGCAGGGGCTGGGGGCTCTATCCCTGGGCCTGCTGTGACAGCCCTGCCCCAGGACACGCTGAGCCTGCAATTGAGAGTTACTATGGTGGTGCACGCCTGTTATCCCAGCTCTTCTGTAAACAGGTGGATTACTATGAGTCTGATCTAGTAGGGAGACCCTGAACACCCTGTAAACATTTCCCTAAAATACAAAAAAAGAGAGAGACAAAATTATTGAAGAACCATTTGTGATGTTTCAGTATAAGCAGTGAGATTCTAAGAAAAATAAACTAAATCATAAGAGGGAAAAATATGAAACAATTTTAATATCTTAACTAAGAGACATAAGTTTCCAGATAATAAATAATCATTGATTATCCAGAGTAATCACTGAAAATTAGAAAGTCAGAATGAATGCTTAGTCGAAATCTTTAGAGCCCACAAAATAAACTATTATAAACTTTTTTAAAGAAAAATAAGAATTAGGGCTGGGGAGATGGCTCAGTGGAATATTTGTTTCCCTGGCAAGTGCAAGGGCCTATGTTCAATCACCAGTTTTGTGAAAATAAAAGAAGAATAAAAATCATTGGGAAAAATGACAAATTTCTGACTAGCTGTACCAGAACCTAAAAGCAACAAAATAGTCTTCAAAATTCTAAAGACATGAATTTCCATCTATAATTATATATTTAATGTAATTATGTATTAGTATGAATGCAGACCCTAAGCGTTTTTCAGAATGCAAATTCTCATCCAAAAAAATTAATTTTGTCATTTTCTTAAACTCTAAGAAAAGATTATCTGGATAAATTATTTAGATTTAAGATGTATTTACCCGAAAACCCTCCTAAAACTACATAGACAATAAAATCACTTACTTATAAATGAGATGTGCCTTTATCTACAAGTTTTAATTAGCACTCAAATATCATATATTTAAGAATTTTCATTAAGGAGAAATGTAGACTATACTTAAAGAAAGTGAAGTAGAGACAACAGAAATGCTGAGGGAAAATAAACAATCTATCTAACTGTGAGAATTTTCCTTGAAATTAAGGGAATTTTTTTTTTTTTTCAGATTGAAAGGGCCCACATTAATGTAGGGAAAACTTAATCAAAATCACCTGTGCTGAGACAAATAATTGACTTCAAAAATGGAGAAACTTTCAAGCATTTATAGGAAGAAATATGGAAGTGATACCTCTGTTTTTGCAGAGCTATGGTAATCTACACTCACTTCCTAAACACAGAGGGGCAAAGAGTATTGCACAATGTTCTCAAGGCTCAAGAAATCTGGTAATAAATTTGCATTTGCTATCCTTTTTTGTACTACTGGAAGTTTAAAAAAAATCTTTGATTGCAGAAAATTTGAAAGTGTAAATATCTATCACTAAGCAATTGTGGATTTGTGTGTTCTTATTGGCTTCAGCTGCATGCAACAAGACAAGCTTAAAATGCAATTTAAAAACTAAAATAAGTACTAGATGAAGATGTTAGTTCTTTTTGTTTTGTGTTCCTTTCCAGATTATAAATAATCATTGATTATTTATAATCTGGAAAGTCGTTTCAAGCTAGGCTTTCTCTTTCTGAACATACATTCAGGCTAAGTTACTATACCAAATGGATTTTTCTCAAAAAAAATCCATGATGTCTAAAACCAATTGAAGAAAGAATAAATAAGAAAATGATCACTTATTTTTTAAAATGTGCCCAGAAACAAATATAAAACTGCATGTCTAGAAGACAGAAATGAAAAATTCTTCGTTCAGAAAAGCAGAAATATAGGTCTTAATTTCTTTTTATGAATTTACATACTTCACAGTATCTTCTTCATATACACTAAATCACAGAAAAATTATTAAAAATAATTAATCCTATCTACACTGTTAAATCTTTAACAGTATTTAGAAATCATTTCTGTAAATGGACAATGAAATATAAACATGGAAAGAGTAAAACTGCTAGGATTACCAG
Source organism: Ctenomys sociabilis (assembly GCA_004027165.1). Lineage (NCBI taxonomy): Eukaryota > Metazoa > Chordata > Mammalia > Rodentia > Ctenomyidae > Ctenomys > Ctenomys sociabilis. Next base: position 47,773 of record PVKA01006963.1, read on the forward strand.
AGTCATAAAGTGGTGAGAGATTTTTCCTTACTTTCCTTTAAATTACATTAATCTACATATAATGTGTGTGTGTGTGTATGTGTGTGTGTGTGTGTGCCTGAGCATGCATATGAATATATTGCGATGAAAACATTGTCAAGAAAAGGACTTTTAAATTTTATAGCTTCAATTTTGTGAATCATTGAATAAATGTTTAGAAGGAGACAGTCGTTATTTTGGAGCACTAAAGTTCCTCAAGTGAAAGTGAAATGAACACTACACACTAAACAGGGTAGTTCACTTTGGTCTTCCTAATTTTGTACTGTAGTTGTTAGTGGAAGACTAGGAGAAAACATTCAGTCCATTTTAGTTCTTAAAAAAGTTGTTTGTAGACCATCTATTTATTTATTGATATCAATAAGCAGAAAAATACAGGTCGAATGCATTAACAAACTTGATTCCACAGCCTCCAGCATCTGACTTTCCTGACATATCAATATAAAAACATTCCTGTTGTTTACATTTATTCTAGATCGCCTTCCAGGCCAGGTAAGATACAAGTCTCTCCCTTTTCTTGAGGGGAGATTTGGACATGGGACTAAAATCCTGAATGGTCATCTAAAGGTACATTCTGACTGGAAAATTAAATTGCCAGGTGTAAAGGTAGCACTTTCTCTGCTGTGCTGATTATAAAACTCATTACACACGACACCGATGACCAGGTCCCCCTGGAGTGCTCTAGGATATGCTATAGGTACTCAGTGAACAATAAACTCTGCCACAGAGGATGAGGGATATTGCTGTGTATTGTAAAGCTCAAATTATCCTGGTATAAAAAATTCATACATAAATCAACAACTATGTTGAAGTCAAAGTTTTGATAGCCTTTCAGTACTATGTTTTTCTACCTATTAAATTCCAAATATTTTCAAAAACATCCAATCAGATTTTTCTTTTTTCCCAAAAGAAAAATCACAAAATAATAAAATTGAAAATAAACATATGAAATCCTTGTTACACAATATTTAATTCTACTTTCCTTGAAATGCATTGGTTATTTTTTATGGCAAAGAATGTTATCAAATAAACTTTTTCACAAATAAAATGTGCTTTTTAAATATTAATATTTTCACAGATGTTTACATTTTCACAACATGAACAATATTCAGTTCCAACTTTGTAAAATATGTATTTACATGGATATATATAACTGTGTATTTAATATAATTTAGGTTTTATTTAGTAAATAGTAGATTCAGGTTTAACCACACTGTTTTCTGACAATCATGAAACTGTTTGAATACTGTCCAGAGCAAGATAAATATCTTTACTCCAGAATATGTTTTTCTCTCCTTTTTAAGTAAATTTCCCTGCCTTTCTCTCGATTACTTCTTGCCCATAAGATTTAAACAATTTAGAATTTAAAATGAATGAATTGAACACAATAACATGAATCTTGACTAAAGGAATTTTTTTAACAAACAATTTTGTTGATAAATAGTCAAAAAAGTCTTTTGACAAATAATTTGCAGTTATTTCCTCTACTTTTTGTATGACCTTTGTTATTATTATTTTTTACTAATTTTAGTGCATTTTAATTTTTTTTGCTAATTGAACTGAATGATACGGTTCTTTCAAATCATTTTGGTTTTTGATACAATGAGAATGCTGAAAATTTTCTGCTTTATAATGATTTTGGTGTATATCATAGTTGAATATGTTGATTTTCATTTGATTAAAGAAACTATTTTCACTCAGTTTTGTAACTAGTTTCTATTATGATATCTCAATTTTTGATTTTTTATATTCTTAAATTTCATATATACAGACAGAATTGAAGTTTTTTAATCTCTTCTTTCTGTTAAGAAAATTATTTTTGTCAACATTCATGTTATTGTGTTTAAGCATTCATTTTAAATTCTGAGTATCATCCTATTTTACAGATACATCATAGTTGATCAAACCTTTCTTTCAATAGATGTTTACATTATTTCTACTTTTCCCTCAGTAAGAATGACACTTGTACTAATTTTGTACAAGTCTTATGGGTAAAACTCCCTAAAAGTTAAGTCTTATATTGGTGGCTTATAGTACAGAGATTTTTTTTACCTGCAAACTAATGTACAAAAATAGTATGCCCTTATATTTACTGTTGCCCTGTCCAGGGGGGAAGTCAACACGGGTCACCTGAGGAAGGAGCAGGGATGAAGAAGGGACAAGGGACAGGAGATGTGAGAGATGGAGACAAGACAGGATTCTGATCAAGTCTCGTTTATTCGAAGAAAACTCTGGGTATATATAGTGGAGGCACAGGGAAATGACATCAGCTGGGTAAAAGGCACGAGTAACTAGGCAACCGGGCTACGACAGGAAGTCCCACCTCTGGGGCATAGCAGGAGACTTATGGGAAATAGGCGGGGTAAGAAGAATTAGGAACTTAACTCAGCAGACGAATGGAAACTTAAGAACATTAGACTATTATAAAGTGGGTGCGAGTCACAGGTTTCCCACAACTGTAATGGTAAAACTATACACCCTCCAAATCCATTCTTGAGACATAAAATTTTGTCATTCAGAATGTCTGTTTTAGAAAAGGAATTAGTACAGATGTATCTAGTAGGGATATGATTATTGTTTTGAATTTAATCCAGTTTGACTTATCTGCTCCTATAAAGTGTAAATTTGAAAACAGACATCTGTAGTGAAGCATCATTTGATCTGATCTTACCCCACGTGGATCTCTTGTTTTGTCCTCTTGCTTTCTCATGGTGGCTAACACTTTCAACAACACATTGAATAAAAAATAGAAACAAGTGAACATTCTTGTCTTTTCCTTGATTTTAGAAGAAGCAATTTCAGCTCTTTTAAGTGTATCATTGGCTTTGTTCTAAAGATATTTATTGTGTTGGTACATATGTCCTAATTTTGTGAGAGTCCTTGTTATGAAGGAATGTTGAATTTTAATGAATACTTTTATTGTATCTATTGAAATGATTACAGTGTGTCTGTTTTTGGTTCAGAGAAATACTGACTTCATTGATCAACATTGAAATACTTCTATTTTCTTGAAGTATTTTATGAAAACTTCACAGCAGTTCTTTAGAGCCTTAGTAATATTTGGAAGCAAAGTCTGGTTTTGCTCTTTCAACACTAGGAGACTTTTGATAATTTCTTAGCTATATTTTGATGTTCCGTTCAGGTTTTTTTAATCTTCATGGCTCAATGTTTTAGATGTCCTTAGAAACATACACATTTCTTGTAGGCTTTTCAGATCATTGTTATATAATTGCTCATAAATTTTTTTTTTTTTTTTTTTTTTTTTTTTTTTTTTTTTTTTTTTTTTTTTTTTTTTTTTTTTTTTTTTTTTGTCTTTTTGAGACAGGGTCTCACTATGCAGTTCAGGCTGGCCCTAAGCTCAGTTTGTAGCTCAGGCTGGTCTCGAACTCACAACAATCCTCCTGCCTCAGCCTCCCGAGCGCTGGGATTACAGGCCTGCGCCACCACGCCCGGCTGCTCATAAATTTCTTAGTTATCTTTTTTTTTGTCTTTTTGAGACAGGGTCTCACCATGCAGTTCAGGCTGGCCTTAAACTCACTTTGTAGCTCAGGCTGGGCTCGAACTCACAACAATCCTCCTGCCTCAGCCTCCCGAGTGCTGGGATTACAGGCATGCGCCACCACGCTTCAACAGTATCAGTAGAAATACTCTTCATCTCAGGTTATGTTTGTTTTGGTCTACTCCCTTTTTATTGCTTAGTATAGCTTACATTTCTCTGTTTTGGTTAGTTTTTCTTATAGACGTGTTTTTTCACTTATGCTTTGTATTGTACATCTTATTTCCTCCACTTCCTGCATGACTTCTGTTATTTATTTATTTTTTTTTTTTTACTAATTTTGATTTGGTGCATTTTAACTTTTCTTGCTAATTGGACTGAATGATAGGATTATTTCTTTCAAATCATTCCGGTTTTGATACAGTCAGAATGCTGAAAATTTCCCACTTCATAATGATTTTGGTCATAGTTGAATATAGTGATTTTCATTTAACTAAAGAAACTATATTTTCACTCAATTTTGCCATTAACCTCATTGATTTGCCAAGAGAAAAAACAGGACAACCATAATTAGAATTTTAATAGGGCCTTTTGAGAAAGGTAAAAACTCCTTCAGTATGTGGAAGGCAAGTTTTTCCAGCAATATTAATTAAAGAGGCTATCTTGCTTCTAGATGAAAACAGAACATGCTGTTTTATATTTATATATTCATACAACTTCTTACGTTTCTTTGGTTGTTTATTTCTAATTTTATTGTGCTAAAGTCATAAAAAACAGATGATTGATTTCAAATCTTTAGTTGTTGAGATTTGTGCTGTAGCCTGACATACAGTCTTTCTTGTAGTGAAGAGAAGAATGTGTAGGCTGCAGATGTTGAACAAAATTTCCTGTAAATGTTTGTTAAGTCAATTTGGCTTATGCTTTGACTCAAATCTAAGACTTCTGTGTTGACTTTTTGCTGTGAATTATTTATACACAGAAAGGAGAGGTCATGAAATGTCCAAATATTAATGTATTAGAGTTTATTTTTCCTTTCAGATCTAATATTTGCTTTCATATTATTGTTGCCTCAGGGCTTTTACATGTCCTTTCATCAGTACATGCTAATCTTTTCATTTTAAAAAAGTACTTGACTTAAGTCTTGTTTTAGCTGATATAACTGTGGCTAGTCTTTAACACTTTTGTTTTTATTTGCATCACACATCTTTTCTTTTTTTGTCTAACTAGGTTACATCAGAAAAAAAATTCTGTCTTCAAAGTCATAAAAAAGTTTTGCCCTTCGATCTAGGCTGCTACTAAAGCTCTCAAAAACAAGTTTTGATTTTGCTAATTTAGACCTGGAGGAGGGGCGCCTGCCTGTAATGCCAACACTTGGGAGCCTGAGGCAAGGGCATCACTGCAAAGTCCTGGCCATTTGGAGCTACAAAATGAGCTCAAGGCCAGTCTGAACTGCAGAGTGAAACCTACCTTGAAGAGACAATAAATAGATAGATAGATAGATAGATAGATAGATAGATAGATAGATAGATAGATAGAGAGAGAGATATGATAAATAGATTAGATAGATAAATGATAAATAGATAGATAAATAGATAGATACATACATAGATAATTGACAGAATTTTTTAATCGAGGATTTCATGTTGGTTCCTTAATATACCCTCACTGCTTTTCTCAGTTACCTACTGAATTGTCTTCCTGATTTTATTAAGTTGTCTCTACTGTCTACATGTCAACAGTTTTTAAGTATCATTAGTTTGAACCCTTTTCAGGCAATTTATTAATTTCTTTCTGTTTGGGGATTGTTGCTATAGCATTATTGTGCACCTCTGGAGGTCTTAAGACACATCTTGTTTATTTTTATGGCCTGCGCATCCATATGCTGATGTTTGCACATCTGGAACACTGCTTTTCTCTAACATTTCATAAAGATGGTTTCACAGTCAGAGAGTTTCTCTTGGAGTCTCCCTCTGGTATTAGTTAATAGATTATGTTTCATTAGGCTAGGGCGGGCCCCTGGCAAGTCTGTAGGTGTCTCAGTGGTACAAGTGGCAGAAATTTTAAGCATGTTCTCAATGGCTACAGATTCGAGGCAGCTTTCCGAGCATATGGCTCTGGAGCCATGGTGCCACTCTGCTGAAACTATGCAAGTGAAGAGTGGCTGGCACGGCTTGTGCACACATTTATCAAAAATGTTACTGGTAAATTCTGGAGTGTTGTGTAAAATGGCCATGAATTAAATGTGGTCCTTATCAAACTAAAGCACTGGGCAGTAGTTAATGCACCTCACTTTACTTCTTCAGTTCACTTGTTTGCACAAAGGTGTCTGTCAGTCTTGCTGGAATCATGTGAAAACATTTTGTTCTCAATCAGGGCCAACAATAGCAACAACATTGGCCAAAAATTAAAAATATCATCATAGAATTAAAAATTATCATTAAAATTTCCACTGCATATCTGTACTCCCAGCATTTAACAGGTCAAGGAGGCAGACTGAGGCTGGGGCATCACATCAGACCAGCCTGGGCTCCAAAGGAAGCTCAAAGCCAGCCTGAACTACATTTTGAGTGCCTTTCTCAAAACTATTCATAAATGGATAAATAAATAAATTTCCACTCTCATTTATCAATATAATCATCTTGAACAAAGGATTTAAACTCTTAGAGTATCTATTTCTTCATTTAAAGTGAAAATAGCAATACTATAGATAAAAACACTGGAGACTAAATGTGACAATATGAGTTGGAAATGAGCACTTGTTAAACCTTAACTGTTAGTATTTTATTAAATAAATGGATCCAACTCCACTAAGAATTGCAAAATTTACTGAAGGTAACTAATGTGGCATTAGATTTCATGTTTTCAAACACATTGAAAAAAATTAATTAAGTTGCTTGTTCCTTGTCTTTTTTCCACAGATAACAAACTCATTCTATGAATATATTTCCTGTAAGGAAGCTAAGTTAATACCCTACACAGGTCAAAAAATTCATTAGTAATTTGTATTAGTTATTCCATTTTAGACTCCAAGAAACTGCTTCATATTTTTCCAGGATAATACTGCATTCTATAATAGATCTAAAATTTTTATATTTAATTCGTTGAAATATTTCTCATTTTTTCATGTTATTTTTTAAAGAGGATTTTTTAAAAATTAGAAACAAGTTGAATCTTCTGGCCCTTGATCCAGCACAGCACAGCGCACTGAGTGAGTGGGAGAACTTTTGGCTCCCTGAGCAACTTCAGAGAGCACCATCCGTAGCCCCCATCCCCAAAACCTTCGCAGAGAGAGAAAATTTCCGAGACTTTAGGCCAACCCAACGCAGCAGGTCCAGCCCTGTAACTCCCAGGAACACCTGCCCCCAAGGCTAGGCTAGTGAGTAAGAAGTTTTGTGACTCTTCCGGCTTCTGATCTAGCCAAGCACCTCCCTGAGACTGTGAGGGAGAGCTTCAGTGTTCCCCAGTGCTCTCTGTGACAGGGACACAACAGAGGCAAACCACAGGCTCAAAGTTGTGCTATAAGGGCTTCAGCAGAAAGAAACTTAGCATAACAGCTAGATCCAGGACAAGCATAACTAGATAATCTCAAACTTAATAGATTGGCACCCGAATCTCATTGTGCACGAAGTTTGTAACTGCACCAAAGCTCTACACCAAAAGTCAGAGGTCAGTGCTATACAAAATGACAAAGACAAAGAACAAAATACAATCTCAGGCCCTAATCCCAAAGATGATAAGTGCAGAGGACACTAGGTCAGCAGAAATGAATGAATTAACAGAGATGGAAGCAAAGAAACAACAGCAGAAAGGTACAGAGGAACTCAGAACAGAATTAAGGCGTGTAATAAAAAAAATTTTTTTGAATACATAGCATCTGAAGTAATGAATCAAATCCAGAAACAGATGGGGGAAACCTAATGCACACCCAGAACAAGTGTAAAGAACATTACTTCAGGTGAAGCATATGAATTAACAGCATGGCAAGCAAAGAAGCAACAGCATAAAAGTAATGATGAACTCAAAGCAGACATAATTTCTGAAATAAAAAAAGAAATCTTTGAAATCATAGCATCTGAAGTAGAGAATCAATTACAGAAATACATGGGGGAAACCAAATTTGGAAAAAACTCTGCAGTAAAGAATTAATAGCTACCTCTAAAGAAGACATTGATAAAAAAAAAAAAATAGAGGAAAATAGCAATATGATGGATTCCTTGAATGAGTAGTACAGGAAACAAATAGATCGCATGAAGCAGAGCCAAAGAGATATAGAAGAAATATCGAGTCTACAAAACTGTTTGAGTAAAAGTGAAGACAGAGTGTCTGGTCTTGAAGACGCTGGAGCAGCTAGTGAAAAGGCGAGAAAGGATCTCTTAAAAACAATGAAGATGCAAGAAAAAAATAATCCATCACATGGTTAACAACCTAAGATCACAAGTCAGAGTTGGAGAAATAGAAGAGCCACAAGACCAGCCAACATTTTGGCCCTAGCCTTTCAAGGTCAGCAAAGACTCAGGACATAGGAGAACCTGTACTGCAACATTATGAAACTCAGGTGAGCTCCAAATTTTCTGAACAAGGAGATTATGGAGCCACAGAAGAAAGAGATTGAAGTTCTAAAGTGTGCCTGGGGAGAGTCACATGAAGAGAAAACTTTCTCTCAAGCTTTCACAGAGAGCAAACTTGTCAAGCATTGGCCGTGACTCATCCACTTGGATGACACAGACAAAGGAACTACAGAATAATGTACAGGACTACGAGATAAACCCTGAGAGGATTTCACTGACCACCTAGGAAATATAAAGTTCATGTATTGGTATATAAGTCTTGATCTACCTAGGTCTTAACCATCCAGCAGAAAAGTATAAAAATGAAGTATACATCGTGAGGCCATAATATTAAGCTGAGCTGTAAATGGCTATGGTCGACAATTTCTTTGAATAACTCACTATGGTTGCAGAATGCTGGACTGTGTTGGATTGTGGTGTCGAGTTCAAGCACCTAAGTTAGTTGAATGTCAATGGAGTGCCCACTTTTGACAGGTGTAGACAAAGGAAGGGGTGTAGAAAGAAAAAATCATGATGTGTGTGTATAGACAGTACAGTTGGGATAGATAATGCTGTGCTTCTACATAATTCTATGAGAGGCAAGATTTGCAATAATGGTGGTTGGACAGGATATTATGTTGGCTTCTAGTACTACGGTCATCCACTAGGAAAATAATTATTGAATTTTTGATATAATTAAGGTATAAAAAATAAGATAAGTAAGCAGCTACACTCTTAATTCACTGATAAGAGATATCTGCTAAAATAATATCTGTAAATACAATATCATGTATGCACCTTGTACAATACCAAAACGTTATGAAAACAGTTTGCAATGTATTAATTTATCGAATCTGTATGGTTAAGGTGTCTTGAAACTGTCTGATTGACATTTGTACTTCAATAAAATAAAATTAAAAAATAATAATAATTCATCACATGCAAGATAATGCCAAGATGAACAATGTGAGATGAATAGTCATCAGTGAGAGTCAATACAACTGATATAAAAAGCATATGGGCAGAAGTAATAAGAAAATTTCCCAAATATGAGGAAACAATCTAACATTCAGGTAACCAAAGCATACAGAATGCCAAATACTGTCAACCCCACTAAAAATACATTGAGGCATGTAACAGTCAAGATCCCAGAAATCCAACACAAGAATAATATACTGAAGGCTAATAAAGAAAGGAAGCAGGCCACATTCAAAGGAACACCCATCAGAATTACAGCTGACTTCTGTTCACAAACCATGAAGGCAAAGAAACATAGAGCAGAGTTCTTCAAGTCCTCTATGAAAACAAGTTCCAGCCAAGACTACTATACCCTGAAAAACTCTCTTTTAGGTTTGATGGAGAAGTGAAATACTTCCATGACAAAGAACATTAAAGAATTTCATAGTGACAAAGCCATCCCTGGACAGGCTACTGAAAGATGTTCTAGAGAGAGATGAAAATGACCAGAACTCCAAGAATGAGAAAAGATCTAAATAGGGCAACAATTAAACACAAGACAGAAAGGAGTAAACAAAAGCCGGTAAATAACATGACAATCATAAGTCAACACATTTCAATTATAACTGTCAATGTAAATGGACTCAATTCACCAGTAAAGAGAAATAGACTGGCATAGTGGATTAGGAAACAAAACCCAACAATATGCTGTACACATGAAACACACATAACTCAGACATTCATGGCCTTAAAGTCAAAGGATGGAAAACAATACTACATGCCCCACCCCTCAGAAAAAAGCAGTAGTAGCAATTCTGTTCTCAGACAGAATCAACTTCAAACCAAGAAGGACCAAAAGAAATAAAGAAGGCGACTATATATTGGTAAGGGGAAGAATTCAAGAGGAAGAGGTAACACTCACAAACATCTATGCACCAAAAACAGGAGCACCCAACTATTTAAGACAAATCTTAATGGACATGAAAAATCTAATATCCAAGACCACAAGCTTAAGATGAGAACTTAACAAAACGTTGACCTTCTCTCAAAAAGATAGGTCAACCACACAAAAAATTAGCAAAGAAGTAGGAGATCTGATCCAGAGATTGGAACAAAAGGATCTGGTGGATATATACAGAATGCTTCAGCCAATACCAGCTGAATACAGACTTTTTTCAGCTGCCCATGGGACACATAATAGTCCATAGGTCATGCTTAACTATATGCAAGAAAACAGAAATTATCCCATGCATATTATCTGACCACAGTGCAATGAAACTGGAAATAAATGACAAAATAAACCAGAAAAACCCGCTAAATTCATGGAAATCAAACAACATCTTACTCAGCAAACAATGGGTCACAGATGAAATTAAACAAGAAATTCAACAATATCTACAATTCAATGAAAATTCAAGCACAACTTATCGGAATTTATGGGATATGATGAAAGCAGTTCTCTGAGGGAAAAATCATAGCTATGAACTCACACATTAGGAAAACAGAATGTTGTTGCTATTGTTGGCCCTGAAGGAGAACAAAACGTTTTCACATGATTCCATCAAGGCTGAAAGACACCTTTGTACAAACAAGTGAACTGAAGAAGTAAAGTGACCTGCATTAACTACTGCTGAGTGCTTTATTTTGGTCAGGGCCAACATTTAATTCACGTCTATTTCACACAACACCATAATGTTGCACTTCCTTCATCTCAAAGAGGAAGAGTAAACCAAGCACAGAGCCAAAACTTGGAAGAAATCATAAAGATTAAAGCATAAACTAATTCATTTGAGATGAAGAAACAATTCAAGGAATCAATGAATGAAAAAGCTGGTTCTTTGGAAGACTAAATAAAATTTATAACCCCCTAGCAAACCTCATCAAAAAGAGGAAAGAAAAAATTCAAATGCAAGCAATAAGGAATGAAAAGGGTGAAATCACCATAGACCCAGTGGAAGTTCAGATTATCAATAGTGAATTCGAGAATATTTATGCTCACAGAATAGAAGACACAGAAGAAATGGATGGATTCCCTGAAAGGAACAAATTACCCAAATTGAATCAAGAAAACAGAACAACTCTCAATAACCCAATAACAGACAATGACATATGAAAAGTATTAAAAAGCCTACAGACAAAGAAAAGCCCAGGTCCTGATGGATTCATGGCTGATTTCTACAAGAAATGTATAGAAAATAAATTTCCACACTCCTCAAAATCTTCAATGAAATTCAAAAGAAAGCAATCTCCCAAAATTATTTCTGGAGGCAAGTATTATACTGATTCCAAAACCGAGGAAAGACACAACTGAAAAGAAGAACAACAGGCAAATCTCTCTATGTACATAAATGCAAAAATCCTCAATAAAATCCTGGCAAATAGAATACAGCAAAAAATCAACAAGATCGTATACCATGACCTGGTAAGATTCATCCCAGGAATGCAAGAATGGTTCAATATTCAAAAATCTATAAATGTAATACACTATAATAATAGAATAAATAATAAAAACCACATGATCATCTCAATTGATGCAGAAAAAGCTTTTGACAAAGTCCAACAGTCATTAATGTCCAAAGTCCTACAGAAAATTGGAATAGATGGACTTTATCTTAATTGATAAAAGCCATCTATGACAACCAAAGGCAAAAATAATTCCAAATGGAGAAAAGCTGAAATCTTTTACTCTTAGATCAGGAACAAGACAAGGATGTCCTCTATCACCCCTCCTATTCAATATAGTTTTGGAATCATTAACCACAGCCATTAGACAAGAGGGAGAAATAAAAGGAATAAGAATAGGTAAAGAAGAAGTTAAATGATCTCTATTTGTAGATGACATGATACTTTACTTGGAAGACCCAAAGAACTCCACCAAGAAGCTACCAGAATTCATATACATTCAGTAGCATAGCAGGATACAAAGTCAATACTCAAAAGTCAATAGCATTGCTCTGCACAGATAACAAGCACACTGAGAGGGAAACTCTAGAAACAATACCTTTTACACCAGCACTGCAGTACATGAAATACCTTGGAACTGACTTATCTAAGGAAGTCAAAGATCTTTTTATGGATAATTACAGTACCCTAAGAAAAGAGATTGTAGAGGATTTTAGATAATTTAAAGATATTCCCTGCTCATAGATAGGAAGAAGCAACACTGTGAAGATGGCCATACTCTGAAAATTGTTCTACAGATTTAAAGCAATGTCTATCAAACTGCCAATAACATACCTCCAAGACCTAGAGAAATCATTCATAAAATTTATTTAGAACCAGAAAAGACCTAGAATACCAAAGGCAATCCTGGCCAAGAAAGACAAGGCAGGATTACTGACTTGAAATTATACTAAAAAGGTACTATGGTAAAACCAACATGGTAATGCAAATGAAATAGACATGAGGATCAATGGAATAGATTAGAAGATGAGGAGTCCTATATGAACGCACTCAGCCACCTCATCTTTGACAAAGGGCTCAAACATGCTTATTGGAGGAAAGATAGCCTCTTTAACAAATGGTGTTACAGAAACTAGCTTTCTACATGCCAAAAACTAAAACTTGACCCAAGTCTATCACCATGCACTAAGCTAAAGTCAAAATGAGTTAAAGGTCCAAACATTAAAATAGAAACACTCAATCTCCTGGAAGAGAAAGTAGGAGAAACTCTTGAAGTCATAGGGGTAGGCAGAGAATTCATGAACAAACATGTATTAATATGGGAAACACTTGAAAGAATTAACAATTGGGATCACCTGTTGTTGAGAAGTTTTTGCATGTCAAAAGTATTGAAACTGTATTGTAATTCAGCTTCAAAAAGAAAAAAAGAAGATATTCATACAGCTACATGCTCTTAATTCATTGATCAGAAGCATGTGCTCTAATTGTGTCTGTAGATAGAGTAGGATGTATGCACCTTATACAACAAAAAGCCAGTACAAAAACAATGAGCAATGCATTAATTGTTGAATCTTTCATGGTAATTTTATTTGAAACTGTCTCATTGCTATTTGTTCTTCAATAAAATAAAATAAAATAAAGTAAAATAAAATAAAATTAGAAACAATAAAGAATTTGATTAAACAAGATGATAGGAATTCAAAAATATGTGCTATATTGCATATTGTCTTCTAATTAGTTGTTCAGATTACCAAATATAAAAATGCAAACTGCTCAAAACTATTGAAAGAAAAAAATTAAGCATTAATTGTTCCTTTCAATAGATAAGTAGAAATCAGCAGTTCAATTACCCAAGCTACTATATATATATATATATTTTTTTTTTTTTTGCATAAATTTGCTTCTCATTTGTGATCCTTGCTCATTTACTAAACTTCAAATACTAATTTAAATTTATGCAATTGAAAATAGTGAAAGATGTTGTTAGAATTATATCAGGGGAATTTGTTGTGATATGATATATTATTCCAGGGTTTTAAAATCTTAATTAGTGTTTCAAGTTTTCTTAATACATCTAAAATATAAAATATAAGATAACTTAGAAAAAGAGTGCTTTCACACTATGGAAATTATCTTTAAATTATAAAATATTTATTTCTAGATTCAATATAATATATGATTTTTAAACCTCTAAGTCTACATCTGAAACAACATATTTAACTTGTTAACTTTTAAATATTTTGATGTCTTTATTTACTTACTGTTTTGAAATTAACTGAAAAATCTCAAGAATATCCTAATAGTATACTTGAAAATTTTCAATTTTTAAGTATACTGTTAGAATATTCTTGAGATTTTTTATTAGCAATCTTTAACAAAACAAAAATAGCCAGGCTTGTACCTTCATTTCTATAAGTTTTAATTATCTACTATTGGTAAAGCTGAAACTATAGATTCTAAAATAAGGTCTTCTAATCCTTTGTTTTCTACCCAAAGTAGAAAAATAGGTGAGGGCTAAGTAGCTGGAGGAAAAAAAAGGCAGTAACTATATTATCCTTACATTGATAATACTCAAAAATCCAATTTTTATCCTATCCACATTCATTGGAAAAATGAAGAAACCATTGGGATGGATTTAAAAGAAAAACTATTGATTTATTTTGAAAGTTCTTGGGTTATGGCAGAGGTGAACACGGAGGAAGGCTAAACTGGTGGCACGAGATGGGCCAGGGACAACGCTTGGTGGGCAGTTTCTACCACAAAACACATCATTTCTTGAACATTAAGCCAATTGATGTTCCTATATTACTGTGTATTCAGAAAGATTTCTGCATTTTGACCAGAAAATAAGTACTCTACTGAAACATTGGTAAGGAAGAAAAGTGTTTCTTATGTAGGTTTGAACCTAGGTTGAAACACAAAAATTTATAAATGAAACATGCGATAAAAGACATAAGAACTACTTATTGAACCAGCAGTCTGTAAGCACAACATGCCAATATATGAAGGCACTATAGTGCCTTGTTTCTTTGAGTGCCTACACTCAGTGCATCCTGCAACTATATTGAATAAATCTTTCTTATGCCCCTGTAGAGTAATAAATAAATAGAAGTAAATAAAGGCACTTCAGAGCATGCACATACTGATCATGTGCTGAAGCAATGTTTCAGAAATTCAGAAGCTACCCAGTAAATATTTGTAGATTTTAATTACATGGATATCTTCCTAAACTATTTTGATTCTAATTTGGAAAGTTAGATACATTTCTTCAGTAATAGGAATGGAAAACCACTCTTTGGTGTACTTACCATGGCCCATGATAGCTGATGGTTTTAAAGGAGTTTGACTAAAAGCCTTTAATGGAATCTAGGTCAAATGTGAAACTCATTGATAGAAGAAAGTCTTCTCTCAGTTCTCGGGTGGCGTCAAGAGTTCAAATAGTTTATGAGAAGCGTAAAATACTGCCTTTAGTGAAAACTCTTTGGGATTATACCTGGAGCAGGGGCTATGCTCCTCTTTCAACAGGAGCCTGTTTCACATGGTAAGGACCACTTGTACTTTCTTTCTAGAACAGTTATTTCAGCCTCCGTTTGAGACATCCTATATTGCAAAGATGAAACTTGAAGAATTGTATCTTGTTCATTACAGCTTTGTGAACTTATTACTTGTTCATCTTGTCTGCATTTGGTTTATATTTATACTGAGTTGATCATATATCTTGTCTAAATTTGGTTTATGTTTATATTGATTTAAACTACATTCTGCAAATAAAAGGTACAGAGATTTCGGCCAGGAGATCTGCAGTTTCTTTCTCTTCTGAGCTGTGTTACCTGAGTTGTTACAAGTCATGCTACAGCCATACGGAAAGGATCCTGGTGCTGAAGCCAAGCAAGGGGAGAAATGTAAACTAAAAAGAATCGCGGGGACATGGCATCAGAGCTACGATTTTGTGGTCCAATCAATTTAGAGTACTTTGAACGGAGTTTTTGATATTGACAGGAAAAACTATCTTCATACAGCATGTTTTAGGAAAACTCTACCTCTGCCTCTCTTTCAGTGGTCAGTGTGCACAAACTTGCAGAAAACTGTTCAGTACTGGAAGAGCTAGGCACAAGCATTTCAGTTGTTTCATGTAAGACTCAACCCAGTCCATTCATTCACCTTCCGGTCTTGCAATTTCTTTTTCTAGTGAGAACATTATTTACCATAAAACAAATTTTGAGTTAATGAAATAGCCTTGCATTACATACTAACTCTTATAATTTATACTATTAAACAGATGTTTTGGTTAGCCAAGGCAAATTTAGCAATTTTGCATGTTGATTTTGCCACATCTATATTGATTTATTTAATGACCACAAAATGAGACTTTTGCTCATTCATTTGCAATCATTAAAACAACCCTGATCTTAAAAGGAAATAAGATGGCACTCTGCAGTGTACAAAAATCAAAATGGGAAGAAGATAGAAAAAAATACAGTTTGAGAAACAACATGAAATGTTTTCAAAATTATCTTGGTTATTCTTCTCCTGTTGCTTGAACAAATACCTGACACTCAAAATGAAGGAAGGAAACATTTATTTACCTCACAGTTACTGGAGTTTTCAGTCCATAATCTGCTGGCTTCAAGGCAGAGTGGCACATGGCATAGGGGAGCAGTTCATAGTGGAAGAAGGTAGCAAAACAGCAAGTGCAAAAGGGTGGAGTAATACCAAACATGGTTACAGAGAGGGAGTCTGTTTCCCTTAAGTTGCATTCAGGCTATACAGCTCAGGCTGGGTGTAGTACTCACACTCATAATTCCAGTGAAGCAAGAGTTAAAAACAAACTCCAGAAGTCTACTCCTTGACTGTATGAGGCTTTGGGATTACAACCAGCCACAAAACATAATATTCTGCCCTGGGCCCACAAAATATCATGCTCATTCCTTAGTGCAAAAGGTATCCTAGTCCATCTTTAAGAGTTGCCAAAGTCCTAACAGTTTCAGCATTGAAATTGTTAAAAGTCTAAGTCTCAAGTCTCCTCCAAGACTTAAGGCAAACTTTTAGCTGTGATCCCCTGTACAAATGAAAAGTTAAGGCCAGGGAGCTAGTTCAGTAGAATAAGCACTTGCCTGCAAGTGCAAAGGCCTTAGTGTAATTCCCAGTTCTCTCCAGACCCCCGAAAAGAAAGGAAAGTTAAAAACTTACAACACTCAGTGCCACAAGATAAACATTATCATTCCAAAAGGTACAAACAACAGGAGGCTTTCTGTAAGTCTTCTGGTCTGAGCTCTGAGCAGAATCTCCCATACAAAACAGCCAAAGCAGCTCCAGTACTTCTCTTGTAGATGACATCTCCAAAGCACTGAGACCAACAGAAGTACAAAATCCAGCAGAGCAAATATTAAATCCTGTATTTCCATGTGAAACATCTGAAGCAATCTGTGGAAAACTATGAGCTTCATATGTGTCCACTTCTATAGCACTTCTGCAGATAGCTCCTATGGCTTCTTTCTTAGGCCAGCTGTGTTCATTTATTCCAGAATTTCTTAGATGACCCATGTTCTTGGCTTTTCAAAACTTCTGGGATTTCCACTGAATAGGCATTTCATTCACAAATTTACACACTTCCCTCCCAGCAGCATACTGCCTGGTCTTCCAAGCCTTCTGAGATCTGTGGGGAAGCCTTCTTAACCTTAGAACACCTGCATTCTGCAAGTGCCTCAAAACAACACCATGTGGGTCTGGTTTATTTTGCTTATAAGTATATCTTCAACACCATGTGGATGATGAAAGACCTGCTGCTAGCTGGAGCAGTAGCCAGTCTTTCTTCTCTCTTGACCATAGGGGTCAAGTGCCTTCATTGCTGACTACTCAGACCCTGATTTTGAGGAAAAGCTCTCCAAGCCAGTGCTGTTCTGGAACCTGGTGTGGCCACCACAGCCACTCTGGAACATGGAGTTCTGCAGCTTTTCCCCTCAAGTCAAAGTCCTATCCCTTGCAATTCTGAGGCTGAGAAGAGTGGATATCTACAGCCTCCAGTGATGTCCTCAGGCCATCCTTTTGATTCTCTTGTTCCTTCTCCCAAGTGAAGATACACTCATTCCTATCTTTGAATTCCACAGCTTTATTAGAGCTTCCTTTCTGGCCAAACTCATATTTTGAATCATCATTCTGGACTCTTTGTTTTTGATCCGCAACAAAAATTTGACTAGAAACCCAGCAACAATAGCCATGCCACTGCCTCAGTCTTTGGCTTCTTTGAAATTCCTTTTGCCATATTAATCAGTCTGTCATGCTTAATTTAAGACTCAGGAAAAATCTCTGAATACAAGCAAAATGCAGAGAAACTTGCTGCCAAGCCATAACGCAAATCATCGGGAATCCAACCACCAATGTAGTCTTTCTGAGAAAAACCTCCTCACCCTGGTTTTTACAGGTAAGCTTTCTATAAGTCTTCTGGTCTGAGCTCTGACCAGAATTGCCCATACAGAGCAGCCGAAGCTGCTCCAGCACTCTTCTTGTAGATGACATCTCCAAAGCTTTCCTGTTTCTTCCCATAAGCCATTCCCAAAAGCTTGTTATCCACACGGTCTGGTTTAGCCACAGCAACGACCCCACTTATTCGGTACCAAATTCTGTCTCAGTTACTCTTCTCTTGTGGCTGGGACAAATATCTGGCACTCAAAATGAAGGAAGGAAAGATTTATTTAACTCACAGTTACCAGAGATTTCAGTCCATACTCACCTGGCTCCAAGGCAGAGGGGCACATGGCAGAGGACAACAGTTCATGGTATTCAGAAGCAGCAAAACAGAAAAACCGAAAGGGAAGAGTAGCAGCAACATGGCTAAAGAGAGGAGATCTGTCTCCCTTAAGTTGCATGCAGGCTCTCTACCCCAGGCTGAGAGTAGTACTCATACCCATAATGCCAGCAGCTCTCACATCCATAATGCCAGTGAATCATGAGTTAGTCACGAACTCTATGACTGCCTGAAACTTTGCGGGGGAGGAACTAGACACAAACCACAACAAAAATTAAATTGTTATTCTGTAACATTTATTAAGAAATATCGAAGTTATTTTTCTACATGGGCAAAAAATTATAAGTTCTTAGTATCACTGACTGCATGTGCGCTGCATTTTTCCTGCCTTTATTCTTCAGAGTTGTCCATATATCAGATGGAAATACAGATATTAATGCTGTTATGTTACAACAGCTGTACAAATGATATCACTAGATAGCACAGCAAGAGCTCTGACCCTCGTTTTGGCTTTCTACTTACTGGTTAAGTTTACCAACATTTCATTCAGATCTTCAGGCTAGTCATTCAGATTTGGATGTGGGCAAAAATAGATACTGGGATTTCCATCCTCTCATTCCTGAGCTATGTCAGGATAATTTCTAAAATTGTCCTGTATGGTGCCACCAGATAGCAATCCTCCGGAGGCTAAAGTAGGTGGATCATTGACATTTCAGTTCCAGACTAATATTACAAATGGATTTCAATTATTTGAATTTAAGACTAAGGATTGATTTAAGTAGGACATAATTGTTTTAGTTTTTTTTCTAGTACTTTCAATATGTATATACAAATGTTATGCTTAATAGACACATATTTTCATAGACTATGAACAGCGCCATTAAATTCACTTCATGTTATATATCTATAGTGTGTATATAACACATATTTTAGGCTATAAGAAAAATTAAAACTAATACGTTTAATTTTCTAGAATTTAGAAAATATATCACTGCTCTTAAAGAGGTTAGAAAGTCAAATAGATTAAAAATCAGAACATTATGAAAGCTGACATGTGAATTAGTGTGTGCAAGCTCTGAAGAACATCGCTTCATTCTTTAACACATGTGGAAACCTACTGCGACTTTTGAAAATATTTGAATCATTCAGACACATTTATATAATATATGGGATTTATCAGTATCAGCCATACAGCTGAACAGATATATTGTTCTGAACAGAATTATTGCTACTGAAAATATTTGGTATAATCAAAGCACATAAATATATTTAGATATACTGATCAATGTGCATGCCAGCTTTAAGTTAATTACCAAACATTTAGAATGAAACTACATATATGGATACATTCATTTTCATAGGCAAATCATAGATGTTATTCATAGTCATACAGCTCAGGCAAAACAAATGGAAAAGCTAGAGATCCTTTAGGATCAAAAATCATATTTCTACCAAAACCTGAAAACTTATGTGACTAATTTGAAATCTATTGGGTGTGGAGAACAGGATTTAGAGACTGTCTACACAGTATTATAAATTTAATAAAAAGATACCAATATAAAGCTGAACAGTGGTCTAAGCACATTTCTGGCAAGCAGAAGGACCCAGATTCGATCTCTGGTACCACATACCATACTGGCGACTGAAACTGAGCATGGTGGAGCATACTGTAATCCCAGCACTATGGAGGCTGAGACAGAGGATCACCAGGAGTCTGAGTTGCATAATGAAGCCCTGCATCAAATAAATAAATAAATATTTAAATATTTTTAAAAAATCAAGCTGAAACCTTGCCTCACTTTTGCTCCTTGAGGGATTACAGCCTCAGGAAAGGATGAATGAAAAGCAAATTCCACATGAGAAGGTGATCACCTGTCATGAAAGTGATGCTGAGCCCATAAGAGAGGATATTTCCTGAGAATGTAAAGTGACTGAGTTAACATTTTGAAGGCTTTTCATCCAAATGTATCCTGAATATATGTTCTGAAAAGCATTAAACAAATGTTTTGATTTGAAATGCCACTTACTCGGTAAGCAGAAATGAAAGTACATACTCTGTAAAGAAACTGTATTTCAATCTCCTCTTTAAATTTATTTTCAACATAATGAAGAGCTGTATTTGAGTTCTTTTATATTTTCTATGAAACAATATGCTAAGTGTGAAATCTGACATTGAGAAAAACATTCACAGTACCATATGTAAACCAGATATAAAATGTACAAGGCACTTGACATAAAGTGCTCATGTATAATAAGTATGTATAATTTTTTAAAACATGATGCTTTAAGAAAGAAACAAGAAATGATATTTTTGAAACAATGAAATAGAAGTTTTGAAATAAATAGCTTAAGATCCCATAGGAATTTATAAACATATTAAATATAACCCAATGGAGTTAATAAAGTAAACAAATGCAATTCAAAACGATAATTTTAAGGGAACTATGAAAGCAACACAGAAAGTATCAGGGCAGGGTTGGCACAATCATGTGCTTCTTGGGTGTGCAGAAATCAATAAAAGATAGTGAATCTAATATAATAAATAAGAAAACTAATTGGATGGAAAATTGCTTGAGATGCCCCACAGTTATAAAACAGGAGAAATAAAACAATTCAAATCCCCTCAAAATCAATGCCTCACAGAAAGAAGACAAAGCATTATGTCATGAAAATTTTGTAGATATCATTTTTATTACCATAAAGCAGAAAATGAGGATTTGGTATGAGATGTGGCTGTGTCAATGAAGAAAGTGTTTCAAAATCAAGTATCATGTATCAAAACCAAAGTTTTTAGCACACGCGTATTTCACTAAATACAAACACACTCTCTAAATACTTTTTTCCACACCACAACCTGAACTAATAAGACTTGCAATAAAATAGTTTCATTTTTTACCCTCTATTTGACAAAGACATTCATGGTATAAATTCCATCCCATTTTCTCCTTACAGTAAAGAGGACAGTCTGCATGTGCAATCTCTTTACATGCCTTCATCTGCCAGGCCAATATAATCTGGGACCTGGGATGAAGAAAATCTGGCCAAATGAGATTTGAAACCAGAAAAACATGGATGAAAAGAGTCTCAGATTGATTTCTTCCTTAGCAGTGGAAGAACAGATAGAGAAAATCCTAATGAGAATTGCCACCCTCTGTAAATTTTCACTAGTTGAGTACAGAGTCATATCAGGAGATAGAGGAGTAGAAGAGATGGGTCAATGGAATAAGCACTTCCCTGGCAAGCACAAAGACCTGAGTTCAATATGTGGCTTGCCAAAAAAAAAAAAAAGAAAAAAGGAAGCAAGGAAGGAAAGAAGGAAAGAAGGAAGGAAGGAAGGAAGGAAGGAAGGAAGGAAGGAAGGAAGGAAGGAAGGAAGAAAAACAAGTACTTTGTACTGAATTATGTCCTTCCAAGTATGTAACTTGAACTCCTAACCTTCACAGAAATGTAATTATGGTAGGCATTTAAGGGAAAGATTAAATTTAAATAGGAACACAAGATATAGCTCTTATCAGATGAAATTAAGGTTCTTACAAAAGAAGAAAGGACAAGATATCTTTATCAATGCAAGGACACAGTGAGAAAGCATTAGTTTACAAGCAGGCAAGCGTTGTCATACTAGAAAGGAAATGCTAGCCCCTTAATTATGAACTTCTCAGGGTTCAGAAGCACAAGAAAAACTTATTGTTTAAGCCAACCAGTAGAGTATCGTTGCTATAGCAACCCAAGCCAACTAACAAAGTGTGAGTAGAAATCAGGTGACATTCCTGGGGAATACAATGCAGGGAACTATTGCGAGTTGATTTAATTTTTCCAGAAGCATTTCCCTGGGCCATTTTTGTTTTGATGTGTGTGTTGTTGCTGTGATACATTTTATCGCTTGTGACACTGCCAGTGTGAAAATGCTCTGCACTTCTTTGGAAATGTTTCTCAGATTACTTACTTTGTCATAATGTTTGGTTAAGTTAGTTCTGCAAAACATTTTAAAGTGCAAAGGAGAATAAAAATTTAAAACAGCTTTTAGAGATAAAGGAAAAATTTCATTACTGTCAAATAAGAAACCATCGGTTCTGCACAAAAATAAGGAACCAAACATCTGCATGCTGAGCACTGTACACTGACAATTTCTGTGTGAACAAATGTAGTCCTTATGAATCAGGCTTCGCACTTCAGTGCTGACAATCAATCTGAGGATAAAGCTGACCACAAAGTGAACATCAGAAAGAAACAGTCCCTAGCATAAATGAATGCAGAAAGGATGGATGTATGAGGAACTGGAGGAAATCAGAAGTGTTTTCTAAATCATCACAATAAAAAAACACATGGGATATTTTACAAGCCCTAAAAATATAAACTGAAGTGAAAATGCATCTGAACAATGAGGTGTACATTTGGTGTTATTTGATGAAGATAGAATCAAAGAGAAATCAGGCAGTATTCTGAGCTGAAGTGAAAAGTAATCTGCTTTCATGGTGATAATCCTCAACATTCCCCTGGGGCCAGCATGGTGGATTAAGGGAGTAGCTCAGCTGTGAACTCGATTTCAAACATCACATACTTTAAAAATTTTTATGTATCTGTTGAGCACAAATATTTGGGCATTTTTCCTGTGAAACCACAGAAGGCATAAAATGAGAGCCTACCCCTTAGGATGCAGTTACTCATATTGAAGAGATTTGATTTCCTACAATGGAGCTATACAACAAACAGTGAGGTTTTTTTTTTTTAAATAATTCAGAACTGGAGAGTGTAAACCACACACACAAAGTAACCATGCATCCTGAACACAGCTCCTAAGTAAGCCTCACTGATTTTGAAGATTAGCCTTAAAATAAGACTGAATAAAATCAGCAAATTGCTGAGAGGAGTTCAAGAAGGAAATGAGGCTTTTTGTTATATCAAGAAGGTAATCTCATTTAGGGTTAGCTTGAATCTCATTTAAGATTAGTTCCATTGACTTGAAAAGGAAAGAAGAGTTCAAATTGTTTGTGGATCTCTTGATAGCAGAATGGGGCATTTCTGAAGAGTAGGTGCTTTAGAAAGAAGAGGCAACCTTTGGTGAGTGGTTAGCAAGGTTTTCAGCTTGAAAGGATGTCATCTGGAGTTGAATCTGGCAATGGGTAGGTTGAGAAGCAAGTGTGACTCACTGGATAGGATGAAAATCCTGGCCTTAAAATCCACAGTGAAAGCAGCTTATATGCCTTAGTGCAATGTACCCCAGCTTATCTAAATTTTCACAAATGGCAGAACTTCCTTTCTGGCAGGTCTTCAGAGTATTCCACTGTGTAATGTGTGCTGTATTTTCCCTACCATTTATCTGTCAATGCACACTTCCACTGGTTCCTTGTATTGGTCTTGAATTTTACAATAAACTCAGGAGTGCAGATACCACTGGAGATTTTTATTTCAATGAATGTGGGCATCTATCAAGTTCAGGATTACTCTATCATGTGGTGATTCTCCTTAAAATGTTAGAGGACCACTTACCCTGGTTCCATATTGATGGTGCCACTGAAATCTCCAACAGTGTTAGTGATCTAACTTCTCTGCATCCCTTGGAAGCATGTAATTTGTTACAATAGTCATCCTAAATATTATGAATAATTGTGTAGTATCATCCTAATATTAATTTCTAACCATTTCTTAGTGATTGTAAACATCAATATGTAACTGTTGGTCACTTTTTAAATTTTCTTAGAAAAAAATGACTTTTGAAAGGTTTCTCACTTTTTTAAAAAAAATTATGTATTTGGTATAGGATCTTGCTACACAACTGAGACTCATAGTGATCCTCCTGTCTCTACCTCCCCAGTGCTGGAATTGCCCTTGTGAACCACCACACCCAGTTTAAGTGGCCAGTTCAGTGGGCCTTGGCAGGACTGGCACAGAATGTACTACCAGGGGCTGAAACCTGGTCCTGGTGCTTGAAAGGCAGGAGCTTAGGCATTAAGCTATCTCCCCAGCCTAGAATTCTCACTTTTAATTTTGTTATTTATTAAAAAAAATAAAAGACAAATACGGTGTGATTCCATTAAATTAATAGAAGAAGAGAGTAAAATAGTGATTTCCAGGGCCTGGGAGAGGGAAGAAATGAGAAGCAACTGCTCAGTGGAGAGAGAGAGAGAGAGAGAGAAAGAGAGAGAGAGAGATCACAAAAACATAAAACAAAAACTACTTCTTCAAGGAGAACTGAAGATACAGTGATGATATTTGGTGACTTCCACTATCTCTGAAGAGATCTTATTATATAGATCAAGAGAGAAGCCAAAATAAACAGGAGTTAATACACGACTTCCCTTTTATTTTTAAAGATCTTCAGATTCAATAGATAAGGATTCAAATTATAACTTCTCAAGTGTGTTTTCCCGATACAATTCTGTTAATGTTCTATATACCAGTTTAATAATAATTATGTTTCACTGATCTAAAATTATTCCAAATATGGACTTCCTGTGGGATGAATGAAGCATAGCTCTGCTAAATTTTCTCAGCACTGTTTTAAAAAAGAATGTACTAGAGTTACAAATAAATTTATGATTTATTTATTCATGATTTATGTTACAATCTAAGTGCTGAGCTGGGGAGCTAGCTTGGTGGTTTAAGTGCCTGCTTGGCAAGTGATAGGACCTGAGTTCAATCCCTAGTACTGCATGCTTGGTCAGCCCAAAACCCCAGGTACAATGTGCCAGCCCGATACCAGACATGGTGGCTCACACCGGTAATCTCAGTGCTGGGGAGGCTGAGATAGGAGTGTCACTATGAGTCTAAGCTGCATAATGAGACTCTATAATAAATAAATATATATATATATATATTTGCATTTACTATACAAATAAATGTCATACAAAATTCATAAAGGTTCTATACTTTAAAATGGGAAGATGGTGATTATCAGACACTGAATATCACAAGAATGAATTATTTCACCTCAATACATCCTATGTAGTGAAACTTGTCAAAGATATATAAAATTTTACAGTGGATGAAAACAGTCAACTTAGTCTTAACCATCAGCATAAAAGTATAAAAATGAGGCATATAAAGTAAAGCCATATTAATACGCTGGCTGTAAAAGGCTCAAGTCAACAACTTCTGTGGATAAGCCACTATTGTTGTGGACTGCTGGACTGTGTTGTATTTTTTTGCTAAATTTATGCACCTATAGTATTTAGATGCCAATGGAATAACCATCTCTGATAGGACTAAAAAAGGGGGATACAAAGAAAAGATCATTTTGTATTTGTATAAACAGAATAGTCAGGATAGATATACAGCTACTGTTGCTTAATTCAATGAGTAGAAAATTTGTACTAACAGTGTTTGGGCAGGATATCCTGTCTGCAACTTGTATTATGGATGACCACTAAGAAGATAACAATGTACAATGTATCAACTATTTAAACTGTTCTAGTGATCAGTTTTGAAACTGTCTCATTGCTCTTTGTTTCTCAATAAAATAAAAGAAAAAGAAAACAGTCGACTAACATCCATTAGGTAGTTGATAAGAGTATTTCCAAATTCACTATGACCTGCCTTTTTCTAATTTTTGTCCAACTTAATACATACCTTCTCACAAACTGTATGCGCTCACAGGAAAATCAATTATGTGGGTGTGTTCTAACTTTGAAAAAATCCCTTTCTTGTCTTAATAAGGTATTGTAGAAGGTAATACAACTGCATGAGATTGAAGGCAACTAAAGTTGTTAGAATTCAAAATATTGTATATTAGCTTCTTGAGTTAAATAGCACACTAATTTCCTGTAAATGACTTATTTCTGTTCAAGTAGTTCAAGTAGGTGACAGTGGACTTGTACTGATTTCACCCTTATTGATTACTTGCTGATAGATTTACTGATGGGAAAATGATATGGGAATTAACAACTAATCAAAGTTAGGTAACAGGCTTTCTCTACTTTGGTCAAAATAAGAAGCTAACTGACAAAAAAGAATTCAATTGTAGAAGACCACTTTGATGAACAAGAGGAAAGATAATACAAATGATAGTGAAGAAAGTTATACTCCATTGTGGGAAACAAGTGCTGGAATTTAAAACATTTGAAATTATGTAAGTACTTTCTTCATGAGGAATTTACAGTGAAAGATACAAATATATCTACATACTAATTAATAAATACAATGTCATAAATGTAGCATCACATATATTTTAAAATCATTCAATAGGAAAATTTAATCCTTTTGAGTAAAAAAGTGAAAATACATTTTCATGACCAAAAAGGGAGTCTAAAATATTCCTTTTTTTTAAATTCTGAATGTCAGTGCACAAAACTTCTTTTCTAGTGTAGCTATTAAAGCTAAATTAATGATTTCACAAAATGTGTCTTATTTAACTTTTTTGAGAAAATACATGAATTATTTATATTCTTTTCCTTTTATTCCACTTTTTTCTAGAAAGTATTTTATAAAAATAAAACAAGAATCAGTGTTACAAGTTTGTATTAAATTGACATGAGTATAGAAATTCGTATGAATAGGAAAATGGGTTGGCTTCTCTTCTTCCTGCAGCTTTTATTAGGCTGAGGATAGAGCCAGAAATTTTCAAATTCTCTATGTGCTAGACATACCCTGAAGGTCACAGAACCAATATATTCCACTTGGCATTAGATTTTGCAGTATTCCACTGCACTGAGCCTTTCCATTTATGCATTAATTTGCTACCTGAAGGCAGTGCGATGGTGAATTTCTTCACCAACAACCTAATGGAATTTTTTAAAAAAGTAAAGAGCTTCAAACTTATTAGAAGTAACTATAGAAATCATTCTAATGTGATCCATTTTAAATTAGTAAATTAAAATTTCTTCATCTTAATAAGAATTTAAAAAGTTAAATGAGAAGTATGGTGTAGAAGTAAAATGTTGTAAACAAGTTCGTACACAATGAACAAAATATATTTGCATATGTCTCTAAAGGCAAAGATGTGAATGAATCTAAGGTATTTAATTAAAAATAGCTTCCTTTGTTGTAATCTAGATCCTGCAAAACTAAGTATCTACAGAGACCTGCAGAAGGCTCACCTTTAATAAATCACATTTCTTTTGCTATTTTTCCCAGCACTCACAGACTCCATCACAAGTACAATAAACAGAAGAAAACCTGAGCTCCATATGACTAGTAATGTGAGAAGTTTTTGACTTGAACCTTTTACAGCTCGGCATATTAATATGGATTTACTTTTTATACTCAATTTTTATACTCTGGCTGGATGATTAAGACCAAGATAAAGTAGGACCTATATAACAAGAAAGGTAACTTTTGTATCTGACAAGGTCAGTCAAATCCCCTCAGGATTCATCCTGAAACACTGTATGGCAGTTTGTAGACAATAGTTAAATTACAATGGCATACCCTTCTCTGACAAAACTAAACAAAAAATGGGATATAAATGAAGAACCATTTTGTATCTGTATATTCAAAACAGTTAGGATAGATATAAAGCTACTTTCTCTTAATTCAATGCATAGAAAGATTTGTTTTGATAGTGCTTGTGCACAGGATATCATGTCTGCATCTTGTACTATGAATAACCACTAGGAAGACAACAATATTCAATGTATTAATTATTGAAACTGTCCTATAATTGGTTTTAAAACTATCTCATTGCTATTTGTTTCTCAATAAAATTATTTTTAAAAAAAGAAAACCTGAGCTCTTAAATTAATTGTCATAAGAATTCCTAATAAATTCACTCAGATGATATTTTCTTTCAGATGCATAACACTGGTATCTTGCAAGAGAATTAAACCCTAAGTAAAATTTGCTTCAATCCCATAACTTAAATATATATTGTATTCATGAAAATACATTCATTAATATGCTAGAAAGTAAAATATTCAGTCCAGTCTATGTTTTAGATAAGAACTGACAGGCTTTAGGCATAATCATCAATCATTTTCAAAGGCCATACTCTCAACTATTTACATACACTACTCAAGAATGAATATTTAGCTCAAAATTTTAATTCTTATTCTCATTATTTGACCTTGTTGACAACTAGCCTAAATGTCATATGTTCCATGCTCATGGAGTGATAGTGATACAGGATAAAACTTATACATAATACTAAATCAAAATCAATAGAAAAAGCATATCACTAGTAATTTTGTACCTATCTTCATCACTTCTTTGTTCCTGGAACCCACAGCTTACGGAAAAGAGGTTTATTGTAGGTCACTTTTCAGCCTGTATACTTTCAGCTCCAAGCCAAGATGGGCATGGACGAAGTGGACAGCGGGGGAGAGCGGCACAAGTCATGACAGCCAGGAAGCAGCGTGAAGGGAGGAGCCCACGAGGGAGACTGTGCCCTTCCTCTCGCACTGTTCGTGGCCCAACTCTTCTGACTGGGCCTTACCTCCCAGCGGCCCACGAGGTGGCTGGGCTCACCAGTGGATGAATTCATTAATGAGTACAGTGTCTTATGATTTGGCCTCCCCCCAAAAGCCCTGCTCTGAGACGTTGGAGTATTTTCCAGATAAAAGCCACAACACAATGTTTAAAACTATGTATTTCACTAACTCAAAACCACAGGTTTTATAGACTAGAACTGATAATCTAACCACAGAAAATATGGTAGTCCACCCATAGAAAATATTAAGTCTTGTAAAGGAAGCTTTAGAATACATATTATAGCGCATTTTATAATTACTTCAATATAGCAAGAAATAATTTAAGAAGAACATAAACACAAAAGTCAATGTTTTAATTTTGGACCAAGAAACTACAGATAGACATTTAATTGACATGTCTCCAGCATAATTCTAGGAGAAGAATTGTTCTTGTATATAAATAGATTTTTAAAAAATAACTTTTTCTTTCAGAGCTCAGTAAAGTTACATGGCTTTACATTTTCATTTGATTTTGAAGAGTTTGAGGTGAAAGAAAGGATTGCAAATTCAAGGCCAGCCTTGGCTACATAGCAAGACCTTGTCCTGAAAAAAAGTCTAAAAAAGGGAAATTCTATTGAGAAGTACATTATTGAAGTAATTTATGAGGACACTTATAACCTCAATATATATAATGTTTAATTAATACTTTAAGATTTATATCCAGTAATAAGGTACCAGAAATGCTCCCTGGAAATAGTCAAGTCATATATTCTCTGAAGCTGTTCATCCCAGCAACCTCTTAGCATGGATGTGAACTGAGAGCTCTTTGTAACATTTCATGCATTGAAAAATGATTATTACAGACTCTAAAATTTTAAATTTCACTAAGATTCTGTAAAAAGCTATACATTTTATGTTATATGTATTCCAAAAGTCAAACCTATGGCTGCCAGTGTGCAACACAATTCTCCCCTTTGATAAACTATGGAATCAATTTTCTACATATTACCAGGGAAATTTGGGTTTTTCTGGAACAGCAGATTTATATTAACCTTCCATGTACTAAGTGTTTCTCAGCTGGTTGTATCTGTATCATCTCTCCCCTTTAGTTTTGGTCATCTTGAGAAAATACACAACTCTGTATGGATTAGGTTTTTCAATATTAACCTCAGCTTTATCTTCACCATAAAATGAGGCATGTTAATTTTTCCTAATTCCATCTATTTGTTGTGTTTACATTTCTTAATGAAACTGAAGTGTGTCTAGTCATTCTGAAAATGGTTCCAAATCCCATGAATTTAATTACAAACTTTCACTTAACATCTAACAGCTTTGTTTACATAAAATCCATGTAGAGGGAATTGTTCACAACTAAAGTATACAATTTGATATATTTTTCATATACATGTACACTTTACCTATATACCTAAAAGACTGTACCCACAGTTTACATAGTGAACATATCCATTGCCTCCCAGATTTTTGTCATGCCTTTTATGATCCTGCCTAGGATCTTACGTCTTTGTTAGTGTTCCCTTCTCTAAAATTTGATGTCAGATCAAACAATACATCCTCTATTTTTCATTTGCCATGACTGAGATTCATCACTTCATTTTATTGGTATATAGTAGTCTATTTTTTTTCTTCATCTACCCCTTGGTGATTTAGATTGTTTTCAAGTTGAGACTTTTATAAGTAAAACTGATATGAATATCTATATGCCGATCCATGTATAGATTCATATTTTTATTTCTCTTTGGTAATGAGTCTTGAGTGAAATGACTAGAAAATATAGTAGGTCCAAGTTGGAATCATCAAGAAAGCATGAAACTCATTTTTAAGCATAACCTTGTCATTTTACATTCCTACCAGAAGGAATGAGAGTTTCAGTTCTCCTGACCCTTGCCATGGTTGGTATGGTCAAGTTCTTTTTTGTCTAATATATGCCATAGACAAAGTGAATACTAAATATCTGGGCATATAGTTCAGCTGCACATTTCCTACCTAGCAAAGTGAGGTCCTGAACTCAATTCCCAGTACTGAAAAGCAAACAAACAACCAAAAAGATGAGTCCTGATAAGTACTTATGATTTAATTAATATTCTGCTAATGGCTAGTAATGTTGAGCATCTCCTCATGTATGTATTTTTCACGCATATATATTCTACTGTAAAATGGCATTCCAGTTTTTATTTCCTTTTGATCAGTTTCTTCCTCTGTCACTATATCAATGGTGCCTTTTGAATCTTATTTACTCATTCAAGTTCTTACACTAGGGAGTCGATATGCTGTTTATACATGCAAATGCACACACACATGCACACACCACACATAAGTAGGCTAAGAAAATTGTACTAACAATTTCTATTAGTTCATTGAAAGGCACAGTTAATACTTAATTGTTTCATCAGTTCTGCACACCTATAGCTGGTACTATGAGCAACCATTCTGATGATAACAATATGCAATATAATAATCATTGTTAATTTCCTATTATCATCATCTTGTTTTGAAATTCTGTATTGGGCCAGGGAGATGGCTCAGTAGAATAAGTACTTTGCTGGCAGGCACAAGGGCCTGAGTTCAATCCCTGGTTCTGCAAAAAAAAAAAAAAAAAGAAAAAGAAAGGCAAATTTAAGCCGGGTGTGGCGGCACACGCCTGTAATCCCAGCACTCTGGAGGCTGAAGCAGGAGGATTGTTGTGAGTTCAAGACCAGCCTGAGCTACAAAGTGAGCTTATGGCTAGCCTGAACTGCATAGTGAGACCCTGCCTCAAAAAGACAAAAAAAAAAAAAAAAAAAAAACACAGAAATTCTGTATTGTTTTTGGTTTTTGTTTTCATTTAATTTTGTATTCATTCTAATGAGGAAAAATATAAAATAAAAAATGAAACAGTTTCAAAAACAGATTAGTAGGACAGCTGCAATAATCAGTGCATTGCATATTGTTTTCTTCATAGTAGTTATTCAGAGGACAAGCTGTAGATACGAAGTCATGTCTAAAAATTATTAGTGCAAACATTTCTTCTCATTGAACAAAGAGAAAGTAGCTGTATATATATATCTTAACTATCTTGCATATACATACTTTTTTTTTTACTAAAAAATGGCCCTTTACTTATATCACCCTTTTTTGTTTTGTTTTGTCAGAGATGGGTGTTCCATTGCTGTTAGAGAAAGCGTATTTGGAGCAGACTTTCAAAGACCTTCTCGGGGCTGGGGAGATGGCTCAGGGGAGTAAGTGTTTCCTTGGCAAGTGCAAGGACATGAGTTCAATCCCCAGTTCATCAATCAATCAGTCAATCAATCAATCAATCAATAAAATAAAAATCAACTTCGTGCCATTCCAAATATTGTAGGTACTTAAATTCAGCAAAATAACACAATATAGTCCAATAGTCCATAATATTACTGAGTTACCATCACAACTGTCACTTATGTGAGGTTGTTGATTTGAGCCTTTTACAACTCAGCATATTAGTGTATCTTTACATTTTATACCACAGGGTTATACTTTTCTGCTGGATGATAAGACAAAGTTAAAGCAAGACCTGCATAACTAAAAATATACCTTTTGCAATCTGATAAGGTCAGTCAAATCCCCTCAGGATTTATCCTGGAACAATGTACATCGCCTTGTGGATTGTTCAGTGACAGCCATGAGTCATGGGTCATTGCTTGACCAAAATGCTGTCTATAAAAGCCAGAGAGAAATTTTTCCCTCTAGGTGATTCTCCTTAGGCACACTATGCATTGTCGATCACTCTGCTCTGTGGAAATCTCCTTGATCAGGAAATTTGGGACATCCTATAGTTACAGGATGTCAAAGCAGAGGTTCTTTTATGCCCTGAGTCCTCACTAATCTTGAAGGGCTAAGACCAAAATACTGGCCACCTTTTTAGCCCATCTGTCTGTCTAATTTGGTCTTCAAACTATAGTTGTTAAAGATCCAGAAAAGAAGCTTACTGATTTATTATCCTATAATAGAGACAGTTTAGCTTAACATCACTATCTATGTGAATATAACATACTTTAGACATAAAATGGAATTACTATTTTCCAACCACCATGGATGTTCTAAATTTCAATCCCTATAGAATGTTAAAAAAAAGATACACTTTCACA
>PVKA01006964.1:0-80379 GCA_004027165.1 Ctenomys sociabilis
GAGCCCTCACTCATAGGCCAGGCTGTGCTGGGTTTCGGTCCGTAGCGTGGGACCGTGGATTGCTGAGAAATGTCCCTCCGGTGTGGCAGGCTAGGAGTTCTCACTCCAGGCCGACCTGCACTGGGTCTGGGGCTGTGGGGTGGGACCAGTAATCACCTGGAAGTGTTTCTCTGGCACAGTGTGCCTGGAGCTGTCACCCAGCCACGGGAGGTGATGGGCAGCTTAATCCCTGGGAAATGTATCTCAGGCACGACGGGCCTGAGGTTCTATACTCACTGACCTTTGATGCCCAGAGAATCGGGGAAATTCCCACTCAATAAGTGGGCTTTAGGTCAGGGGATCTGGGGAGGTGTTGGTGAGTGGGTCCTGAGGTTTCAGACCAGTCACTGGCTTGGAGGGGTTGGGGACAGGGATCCGCGAAGCATGTGTGGGAAGAAGCCAAAGGCTCTCCCTCAGACTCACCACACTCTCACTGCTCTGGGAAGCCTGGTGAGTCTTGTAAATTCGCTCTCACTGGGAGAGCTTGGCGCGGGATCCAGGAGGTCGCTGGAGTCAGCCACTGTCTCTGGCGGGTCTCAGAGGCTGGGTGGGGGCGGGCGGGATCGAGCAGGCTGGCGGAGTCGCCCGCGCTGTCTCTGGCCGATCTCAGGAGCTGGGTGGGGGCGGGCGGGATGGAGCAGGATGGCAGGGTCGGCCGCGCTGTCCTTGGCAGGCAAATTGCAGTTAATATTTACCAAGATATGTGCAAAGATAGTTTTACTTTATTTAATGTCCCTAAAGTTTATGAAGAGGAAAAGTTTTCTTGC
The DNA here is from genome assembly GCA_004027165.1 of Ctenomys sociabilis. Lineage (NCBI taxonomy): Eukaryota > Metazoa > Chordata > Mammalia > Rodentia > Ctenomyidae > Ctenomys > Ctenomys sociabilis. The sequence goes on from PVKA01006964.1 coordinate 807, forward strand.
ATTACATAACTGAAACCTAAGAAAATGAGCAGAAAACTCAGGCCCCTGCCTCTAAACTGCCCTCTTATTAAAGTCTAAGTTTCATTTTACTCATGTTTAAATATAGAAATGCTTTCATTCAGGAGTTGAAGCAAAAATTAAATAAGATAAAGCACGAAGGCACTGAATCATTAGTGCTATTACAAGTTTAATTATGATTTTATCCTCAGAGCTCCAGTTGTACTTGGCAGGCCGCATTCACTTTCTGGAAACTTTGCAGACTGTGTAATCCTCATGGAGCCTGGAAATCATTCTCTTTTATTACAAAGTGCCTTTGGTCATCTTCTTGATCTGCAGGGAGAAGCTCCTTTCCTTCCAGTCTTATCATTGGGCCCACAGATCAGGGACAGTTGTCCCTTTTCCCAGGGTAACCCATGGAGAGGCTGGATAATGAGACGTAAATTCACTGTTAGAAAGGATGCTAGTGATATGGAGCAAATTGGGCCAAATTGCCAGGAATTAAAAGAAATATTACAGAAAAATGAATACATGATAGAATAGGAAGTCTGTTATATTCAAAATGGATTTTTTTTTTTTTTTTTTTTTTTGAGATAGGGCCTTGCTATCCAGTTGGGGCTGACTCTGTGCTCTTTTGAAGCTTCCCTGGCTGGGCTTGAATTCACAGTGATCCTACTGTCTCAACCTCCTGAGTGCTTGCTGGGATTATAGACATGTGCTTCCATGCCTGGTCTCCATGGCCTGAATGACCCTCGGGTTCTGGAACAGGCTCAGCATGTTGCACTGGGGATTGAACCTGGGTCCTTGCACTTGCTAGATGTTTACTAATAGAATACTGCATTAGAGTAAGGAGAGCCTGAGGGAACACTGTGTGTTCACATGTGAGCAGTCCCTGTAGGGTGAGTTTCACCCGATATTTGAATCTGCCAGTGGTAGAACTTGCTGTTTCCCAAAGAAGACAATTCGAATGGTGAAAAAATTAATTTAATGAACCAAAACATCTCTTTCTGCTATTTTTACTTACTAAACTCAGGTTTTCTGATTTTAAAAAATGCACTGGACCTAACTCTCCATTCTGCTTATCTGACGTTTTGTGATGGACAATTTTGGGTAACTTATAGCATCTTCCACTTATTCATAAGTGGAAGGCTCATTCATCCTAACCCCAAAGGGGTGGTAATTATTTATTTTGGACTACTTTCCATTAGTCAAAACCAATAAGATCAGAGCTGACCATCTGCTCCTATGAGAGCGATCAGAGAAATTGGGATGTGGTTAAATATGTATTTTAGCATAAATCCTACAAGCTTTTAATGTCATTATCAGCGGGTACCTATCAGCTGCACTTGAAAAATGAGATGATATGACAGCAGCAGATAAGCATTTTCTCACCCCAACATTAGCTGCAGCTGGGATATGGTGAACCCAATGTGTGGGTCCTGCACTCTCCCACTGTCTGCAGAGTCTGAAACCCATATCTACTTTACTTATCAGTGACACTTGTTAAAACATTTTACAAATCCAAATTAGTGTTACTTTCTGTGGTGAGTGCATTTTTTACTTACAACACAAAGCCAAAGACAACCTAAAGTGAAACACACAACGATCATTGGTGACAAAATCTTGCAAATCTTGGCTTGATGATACCGACTCCTTAATTCCACTATTCAGGATGCAGAGGCAACAGAGTCTTGATTTACAGGCCAGCCTGTATAATATAGTGAGAACATGTCTCCCCCAAACCAACCAGACATACAAAAAAAAAAAAAAAAAACCTAGCTGTGTATTAAAATAATCTGAGAACATTCAACAATACATGCTTTGCATCATTTTCCATAATTAGTAATTAAAATCTCTAAGTATCTTTGTCATTTGCCATCTCCAAATTCTCTTATAGCTGGAATACTTTCATCTTCCAAAATGCAAAACTAAAACTAAAACAACCTCTCCAGATGCGAATGACCATAATTTCAATAACACTTATATAATGGAAAATAGGAAATATAGATTGTTTCAGCCATTTCCTTCTGATGCAAAAAAAAAAAAAAAAAAAAAAAAAAAAAAAAAAAAAAAAAAAAAAAAAAAAAAAAAAAAAAAAAATGCCAGGCAAAGAGGCCAGCTTTCTCCAAGTTAAGCATTCCAACCACAGCCTGGAAGCATTTTAAAACTTTCAGGGCATAGCTGCCAAAGCTGGATGCAGGTACTTGGCTCTAATTGCACTCACTTGGTCTAAAAGCTGAGCATTTGGAAGGAAGAAAAACCCACTCTCAGGTGAGATGATGTAGGTGGTATCGTCTCCTGGGATTTAACTGAAGGATGAGGAGAACTCTTAGAACACATTCAAGGATTAGCTGGTTTTATAAAGGCATAACTCAGCCTAACTAAGAATTAAGCTCAGACTGAAAGCCACCTTCTTGTAGAGCTATGTCTTTCTGACTTGTGGGTTGTATGTCAAAAACAGTAATTAAGCTCTTTTCACAAAGCCAGCTTTAAGGACTCTCCTAATTCTACTAATTAAAAAGTGCCTCCTGTGCCAGCTTCCATAGTAAATCATTTCTAGTTCTATGTCTTGCTCGCATATACTTCTAGTCTGAGAAATGCCTGCTCATCCCATGAAACCTTCTGTTTCTCTAAATAGTGATTATTTTCTTGGCATTCGTACTACTCTTTCACACTCCACCAGAGCTTGAACTGTTTATATTGCTGGCTCTATAATGTGTTCAGTATTTCACTTAATTTACATTTTACCCTTAGCCCTACGTGAGATTTTAATGCAATCCAAGTGTAAACATTATTGTCATGATAGTATATATCGCTTCTTAAATGCTCAGTGTACATCAAGTGTTGCTTCCATTCATCCTTTCAGAATCTGATTTTGTCATAATTACAGAGAAAGGAGCCGGGACATAGGAAGGTTATCAAGCCTAAAGTCTTGCAGTGGCTTTCCATTGGCCTGAGGCTAATGTTCTGTACTCTTAGTAGGGTCCTTCAGACCTTCTACATTATCTCTTCATCCTCCTCTTGTTCCCTAACTATCATTAAAGCTGCCTGTTAAGTGTATGACCTTTCCATTCTTCTCTCTTTTTTAGGGTTTTACATAGCCTTTTTCTTCCCCGAGCTCCTAGTTCATTCTTTATCTTCCACAAGCTTCACCAAATCATAATTGCCATTTAGGTCTCAAATCAGAGTGGTCTTCCTTAAAGAGGAAATATTTGGATTTCATACTAGTGGTTTTCAAGCGCGTTACTCAGGCAATATGTTTGGCATCACTTAGGCATGTGTATTAAAAGTGAGTATTCAGAGATTGCATTTGTTTGTGTTTTCTAGAGGAAAAGAGTCAATAGAACGCACATGTACATACAATAAACCTAGTTTAGGTTACTAAGCTATATAATTTATATATATATATATATATATATATACATATATATTTATGTGGGGCTATTTATTAGATAGACATACAAGATAAGAGGCAGGGTAGGTCACAATGGCTTTCTCTAGAGTAGTAGCGGTTTAATTGAAAGAGTTGGAAACCTCAGAACAAGCAGAGTCACCAATGCAGCACCAGTCTAAATCTGGGGTCTTATAAGTTTCCTATAGTTCCTGGTATGAGTCATGATGAAGGCTGATAAAGCTGGAGTCTGACACCCACAAGAGTTAGCTATAGCAGAAGAGGCATCCATACAAGGAGCATGAAGCTTTTATCTTTTTCCAGTACCAGGGTTTGAACTCAGGATCTTTCACTTGCCAGGCAGGCACTTAAACAACTGAGCTATCTCCCAGCCCTGCCTGAAGCCTTTAAATGCAGGCTGACTTCTTTCTTCTGTTTTCATTCCATCCAGGCAGCAAGCCTGTTGGGCTGTCATCACTGCCACGTACATTCAAGGTAGAACCTCTTTCCCTCAGTTTGCTGGCCTACCTACTTCATAGTCATCTCTGGGAATACCTCACAAATGCACCCAGAATTGTGTTGTACTAATCTGCTAGGCATTTCTTAATCCAGCCAAGAGGAAGGAAGATCAGTACTAAGGGTAAAGAGTTTTTCTCCAAGCCTATTGAACCAGAAGGTAAAGGCTAAGAATCTTCATTTGAGATGAATATCTTTGGTGTGTCTTATGAATTACAAAGTTGGATAAAAAAAGTTTGGATCTGAAACCACTAGTATGAGATCCAAATCAGACTATTCTGATTTGAGACCTAAATGGCAATTATGATTTGGTGAAGCTTGTGGAAGATAAAGAATGAACTAGGAGTTCAAGGAAGAAAAACGCCATGGACAATATCTATCTATCTATCTATCTATCTATCTATCTATCTATCTATCTATCTATCTATCTATCTATCTATCATCTATCTATCTATCTATCTCTATATCTATCTATCTATCTATCTATCTATCTATCTATCTATCTATCTATCTATCTATCTATTTCCTTGAGTACCTATTGCCCTAGTATCCTGTCTCCCCCTTCTAGAATTTACATTCATAATTGGGGTAAACCTTTGTATCATTTATATTCCTCCTTAAATTACAAATTCCATGATCAAGAAAATATATGAGTATTAGCCATTTTTCTATCTGTAATGTGGCATATGATTTTTTCAGTAAAAGAATATTTTTTTTTGCACTACGTTTCACAAAGCACTTATCTTTTCTTCTGGGCATGCAGTAAGTCCTTAGAATTCAAGGATAAATGATAGATGACATTACAGTTTGAAATGAAGTATCCTCAAAAGCTCAAATGTTAAGGAGTTGATGTGTTCAAAGTACTATTATGAGGAATTGGATTCTAGAGATGTGTTTGGATTATGAAGAAGCCAACTTTATCAATGGCTTAATTCACTGATGAGTTTATTGGATGAATGAATGGTGGGGCGGCAGGGATTAGTAGCAGAAAGCAGGTCACTGGTGGTGTGTTTGAAATGTGTTTCTCTTCTCAGGCTCTGTCTTCTTCCTTTAGTTTCCATGAAATGAGCAGTGTGCCTCTCTCAGGCCCTTTCCCATGATGCTCCTGCCTTGGAGCTAGTCAGCTGAGGGCTAATGTCTTTGGAAATGTGGGCCAAACTAAACTCTTCTTCCTTGGAGTTGTTCTTATCAAGGAATAGGCAACAGGGCTGGAAAGCGAATCCATGTGGTCTGTTGTTTCAAAGAACTCATGAGGAAAGTGGCAAGAAAATGTATTATTTTAGTATAGTTTTATAAGAGCAATTGTCCATCTGACTTTCAATCTAACAATCATCTGTCTGTCTGGTCTGTCTGTCTGTCTGTCTATCTGTCTGTCTATCTGTCCATCATCTACTGCAAATAGAACAATACAGATTAGGACTCTACGTGTACAAGAAAGAGAAACAAAATCCAGCTCAAGGGAGATACTTCAAAGAACTGCAAGGAAGTGATATACAATTTTTTGTCTTTAAATATAGGCAACCAAAGAAGATGTACAGAGAGAGTAGTTTAAGTAGAGAAATATAACAGAGCACACTATGTATGTAATTGGGAATCTGAGAGTATTTTGGAGTAGCTTAAGGAAGGATGTCAGAGAATACATGCATCAAATCATGAAAGTGTTGGAATTTTGAGTTGTATTGTAGAAGCCCTAAGAGCATAATGAAGAGATGAATATGTAGCTACCTCTAATCCAATCCATAACCTTTGCAGGTGAGTTTAGCCTTCCATTTTTACATCTCTATTTTTATGAATTGAAAATTCAGCTCTGATTTAATTGAACTATATGCAATTATTTATGTCTGTATGCATTTATTTACTCAACACAAATCTTGATCACATTGTATGTGTAAGTTCCATTCCCATATTCGTTGAACCCTCGTGATATTCCTGTTGAGAAGATGATTTTTTTCAGTTTTGGTATTGGGGATCAATAAAATTTAATAACTTACTTGAGGCAGCAGAAATATGTAGAAACAGAATAGGTATTCTATTCTTCACTACCTAGAGTTTCTCCTCATTTGTTTGTTGCTTCTGGAATACTTAAAATTTCATTTAGTATTCAACATGCCTGCTATGTAGCAGGTAATATTTTTAAGGCAAGAGAAAATTTTGGACGAAAAATAATAAAAATTCTCTTTAGGCATTTATGTCCTATTGGGTATGTACAACCTTTTAGTAAAAATCTAATCACTGATGACCTGGAAAAATTCCCATCAAAGCATAGACATGAAAAAATATTGGAGGTAACAAGAGATAGCAGGAAGCTTATTCTTCTCATATCTACATGTTTCTCCAATAACAATCTTAAAAGGTAAACTACAACCTCAGTGGGAAGGTGTTAGGCTTCACTTTCATACCGCAAAGAATGGAGAAGAAGGGGTTACATACTGATAATGAAATCTATTGACTACTGAAAGTTCATTGCTAAAGCAAAGTGACTTGCCATTTGGACTAAGAATGTTTAAAGGACATAAAATGAAAGGCCCTGAGACATAAATCTTCCTGAGGTACTGGTAGGAGCACACTGATTACTCTGGGAAAAGTTAATTTTGATTATCTGTAAGAAGAGCCAATGATTAGATTGTGCATTGTGAATAACACCTTTATTATTGCCTCTAGTGTATGACTGGAGAGAGTCTCTCTCACCTCAATTTACTCATCTCTATAATGGGACAAATCCATTTGCTATTCCAACCTATTTAATAAGTCCTAAGGACTAATTAAGATCACACACATGAAATGTTTTGAGCCCTTGTCTGATCCTTTTGAAGAGAAGTGAGGAATAGAAAGGAAAGATTAATAGTTGTTTCACTGAGAATAAAGAAGAAAAATTAAAATCTTGAGAAAGGACTGAATCCATGGCAAGTATATTATGTTGGTGGTATGATTTTTTGACTATCCTTCCTAGATTATTTCAATTAAAATGAAATAATTAATTATGTTATTCATGATGCACGATCTAATCATTGGCTCTTCTTACAGATAATCAAAATTAACTTTTCCTAGAATAATCAGTGATTGGAAAATACTTTATAGACTGGGAGTAATTTTTTGTTGTTGTTGTTTGTTTTTTGAAACAGGGTCTTGCTGCACAGTTCAGGCTGGCCTTGAGCTCATTTTGTACCTCAGACTGGTCTTGAACTCACAACAATCTGCCTGCCTCAGCCTTCACAGTGCTGGGATTACAGGAGTGTGCCACCATGCCTGATGACTGTGAGTTTTTTTTTTTTTTTCCTCTAAATTGTAAGTTTAGGAAAGTCAGAATCTATTTAGTCCAAGTTGAATCTGAATCGATCTGGACCCTTCCATTATGGTGTGAGTCATCAAGTAGATGCATGCAGTGTGGCTTCGGAGAGCTAACAACCTTGAATAGAGGAGCTTGTGTAGAAACAAGCACAGTCTTAAGAGTGTCCATCGTAATAGAAAACAGAAAGCAGAGATTAAGACACAGGCTTCAGTGGGAGAGGAAGACCATTGTTTGTATGAACAATGGCATATGTCTTGCAAGATCATTTAAAGTTTTGGATTTGTTGGCAGACATTTTTAGCATGCATCCCATATGGTTCATGATCAAGACATAGAGCCATCTGTAAATAAACTTTGCTTTAGAAGATTTGTATTGACAGTGTCTGCTACAGATGATATACTAAAAGGCAATACAGAAATTGTTCAGCTTAAGGTATTATCTGAAACATGCTGGTAGAAGTAATTAAGAGAAAAAATTAATGAATTATTGCAGAATAAAAATCATGTTGGTTTTAAAAACATGGATTTTGATTATCTTTGAGACTGTGGTTTTCTGTTTTTTATTTTATTGAAGTACAAATATCAATGAGACAGTTTTAAGACACCTTAACAGGACAGATTCGATAAATTAATACATTGCAAACTGTTTTTATGTTTTGGTATCGCACAAGGTGCATACATGATATTATACTTACAGGCATTATTATAGCAGATGTCTCTAATCAGTGAATTAAGAAAATGTAGCTGTATACTTAATTATTTATACCTGAATTGTATCACAGATTCAATAATTAATACTTTCTACCTTGTTATTTTCTTAGTGGTTGTCCATAGTACTAGAAACCGACATAATACCTTGTCCAACCACTATTAGTGCAAATCTTCCTTCTCATAGAATTACGTAGAAGCACGCCATATTTATCCAAACTATACTATTTATACACACACCTCATGATTCTTCCTTTCTATACCCGTTTTTTTGTCTAGACCTGTCAAAGATGGGCACTCCAATGTCATTAAACCAATTTAGGTGCCTGTCCTGGGTGACACAATCCAACACAGTCCAGAAGTCCACAATAATAGTGAGTTATCTGAAGAAGTTGTTGACTGTAGCCATTTACAACTCAACTTATTATTATGGTCCTGTATTATATACCTCGTTTTTATACTTTTCTGCTGGATGGTTAAGACCGAGATAGAGCAAGAACTATATAAAAAAAGTGTAGCTTTTGCTTCTGATGAGGTCAGTGAAGTCCCCTCAGGGTTTATCTTGTAATACTGTACCTTACTCTGTAGATCCTTTGTGTCATCCATGCAGATGAGTGATGGCCAATGCTTCACAATTTGCTTTCTATGAGAACCTGAGAGAAAGTTTTCTCTCCATGTGACTTTCCCAAGGCACGCTATAGAACATCAATCCCTTTCCTCTGTGGCTCTATAATCTCCTTGTTCAGAAAATTTTGGGCTCAACTGAGTTTCATGATGTTACAGTACAGGTTCACCTATGTTCTGAGTCTTCACTGACCTTCAAAGGCTAGGACCAAAATGTTGACTGGCCTTACAGCTCTTCTCTTTCTCCAATTTTGATTTGTGAACTTAAGTTGTTAACCATCCAGAAGAAAAGCTGATTAGTACCCTGCAGCATATGCCATTCACTTTGCCCTATGTAACTCAATTGCTTTTAGTTGTTGTACATTTCTACTTGCATTTCTTCTTTTGAATTCTTATACTAGGGAGATGATGCGATATTTGCACATGTGTGTCTGGCTTATTTCACGTACGTGTACATGTTCAAGTGCCATCCACTTCAGTATAAATGCTACAAGTTCATCATTCTTTATAGCTGGGTAGTACTCCATTATGTAGAAATACATATATTTCAACCATTCCTCATGTGATGGACATCTTGGTTGTTTCCAAGGTTTTGCTATCACAAATTGTGCTGCTATAAACATAGGTACACATATATCACTATGACCTGATTTTCTCAGTTCCTCTGGGAAAATTCCCAGTAAGGAATAACTGACTTGAACGGGATTTCCAGTTCTACTCTTTTGAGAAGTCTGCACACTGATCTCCACAATGGTAGCACCAGTCTACATTCCCAGCAGCAATGGAGAAGTGTTCCCTTTTCCCCACAACTTCTCCAACATTTGTTGTTGATTTCCTTATGTCAGTCATTCTTTCTGGAGTGAGATGATATCTCAGTGTTGTTTTTATTTGCATTTCATAGATGGCTAGTGATGTGGAGCTTTTTTTCATATATTTATTCACTTTTTTAATTTCATCCTCTGAGAAGTGTGTATTCATCCGAGATGCCCATTTCTGAATTGGGTCACTAAGTTGATGGCCGTGTTATATCTTAGTTCTTTATATATTCTAGACAGCAGACCTTGGTCTGATTGCTTATTAGTTAGGATATTTTCACAATCAAAAAGGAGAACTACAGTCCAATCTCCCTCAAGAACATAGATGCAAAAATACTCAGTAAAATCCTAGCAAATAGAATACAGCAAATCATCAAGGAGATGATACACCATGACCAGGTAGGATTATTCCCAGGGATGCAAACATGGTTCAATATTTGAAAATCTATAAATGTAATACACTATATTAATAAACTGAAATATAAAAACCACATGATCATCTCAACTGATGAAGAGAAAGTTTTTTACAAAGTCCAACACTCATTCATGTTCTAAGTCCTACAGAAAATTGCAGTAGATGGACTCTACCTTAACTTGATAAAAGCTATTTATGACTACCCAAAAGCTAATATAATCCTAAGTGGGGAAAAACTGAAATCTTTTACTCTTAAATCAGGTATAAGACAAGGATGTCCTCTATCACCCCTCCTATTTGATATAGTCCTGGAATCTTTACCAATAGCCATTAGAAAAGAGGGAGAAATAAAATGAATAAAAATAAGTAAAGAAGAAGTTAAATTATCAGTATTTGCAGATGACATGATACTTTACATGGAAAACCCAAAATATTCCACCAAGAAACTACTAGAATTGATACAGAAATTCAACAGCATATATCAGGACACAAAGTCAATAATCAAATGTCCATAGCAATCCTCTACATAGATAACAAACACACTGAGAGGGAAAAAATAGATTAATACCTATTACCATAGCACCGTGGAACATGAAATACCTTGGAATTCACTTAACCAAGGAAGTCAGAGATCTTTTCATGGAAAATTACAATACCCAAAGGAAAGAGATTATAGAGAATTTCAGAAAATGGAAAGATATTCCATCCTCCTGGATAGGAAGAGTCAACATCGTGAAGATAGCCATACTCTCACAACTGTTGTACACATTTAATGTAATCTCTATCAAACTGCCACCAACATACATCTGAGACCTAAAGAAATCATTCCTAAAATTTATTTGGAACCACAAAGACCTACAATAGCAAAGGCAACACTGGCCAACAAAGACAAGGCAGTAGGCATCACAATTCCTGAGTAGAAATTATACTACAAAGCCACTGTGATAAATTCAATATGATATTGGCAACAAAATAGACCTGAGGATCAATGGAATAGATTAGAACGCACAGAGGCATCTACAAGCACACTCAGCCCCCTGGTCTTCAACAAAGGGGCCAAACAAGCTTACTGGAAGAAAGATAGCCTCTTTAACAAGTGGTGCTGGAAAAACTGGTTTTCTACATGCCAAAAGCTAAAACTTGACCCAGCTCTATCACCATGCACTAAGCTAAAGTCAAAATGGATTAAAGATCTAAGCATTAAAACAGAAACACTCAATCTCCTGGAAGAGAAAGTAGGAGAAACTCTTGAAGACATAGAGGTAGGCAAAGAGTTCATGAACAAATATATATTTGCACAGGAAACACTTGAAAGAATCAACAACTGGGATCAACCCTTCTTGCAAACTTTCTGCATGCCAAAAGAAACTGTCTACAGAGTGAAAAGACAACCCACAAATTTTGAGACTGTGGTTTTCTGGAAGTCTTCAAAGATAGTTAGGCACCTCAAACTGTCTTGCTGCTAAGAAATAATATGTACTCATGGGGTGTTTTTAGTAGTGGTAGGTGCAGGTTCTAAAACCACTTAGGATTATGTATAGGATCTGCCTCTTCAATATATTAAAATTGTAATGACCTTTGACAGTTGTCTTTCCACTGTGAAGCTCACATTTTCATCCATCAAATACATTGATAACTCTGTACAGTGGGATTTTGTGATGCTTAAATGAAATGATATAGGAAGAGTGATTTGTTTAGTTTCAGGGTAGGAACTTACAATATTTTTTTGGTGCTAGGTAGACTTACTGCTAGTATGATGAAATCTGCAAAAAATACACCTCAGAGATGTCTTCCAGGTAGAGCTGGCTTTTAGCTTATAAGTCTGTTCAAAGAGACTTCCTCTTCAATTTACTAGAGATGAGAATTTGCTGCCTATTTTGCCTAGCCCCTGGATACTTGCCACTGGTTTACAATATTCTTTGTGACATTTATGTAATCTTGGTCTCAGCATACAAGGAAGAACAACTGATTACATCAACTTTGTCGCCTTGGGTAAAGTAGTACAATCAGTGGCAACAATAGCATCCAGCAGAACCAGAAAATGATGAACTGTGGAAACGATTAATTTGCCACCTTTTTGTCCTGTGAATGAGATTTGTAATCATATAGCAAAGTCTAAAACAAACCAGAAAGTTGTATACAGTAGATAGCATCATTAAAAGAGTGATTCTACCCTGAGAGAGAAGATTTAAAACGGGTGAGAAGAAGAAGCAGAGATACAGAAGCAGGGAAAGAGATTAGAAGCAAAGCTGGAGGACAAAGGAAGGTTGAGCAAGCTTTGAAAAACTGGTGAAAAGGACAGGAGAGAAGGAAGGAAGGAACAAATAGAAACAAGAACAGAACAAAACAACAACAAAAACTAGAAACATTATTCAAGCTCATATAAAAACAGGAAAACAAAGCCAAGAAAGAAAGGGGAAAATGGTGTCTACTTCAGGGTATGTCTCCACTATTACAGGTCCACTTGAAGTTATATTTCAAAACTACTTTGATAAAACAACATGGTATTGGGCAGATGGAATTGATCAGAAGATACAGAAACAACTCTAAGCACAGTCAGCTACCATAGCATTGACAAAAAGACCAAACACAGTTATTGAAAGAAAGATATCTTCTTTAATAAATGGTTCTGAGAAACTAACATTGCGTGTGCCAGAGACTGAAGCTAGAGCCACGTTGAAACAAGACCCTCATTTGCCATTTGTATGGAATTCTTTCTGAATTCAATACACTAAACTAAAATTGAAACAGCAATGCTGAATCCGGTGGTAGACAGAATAAGGAGGACACTTGAAGGCCTAGGTGTAGGCAGACTTTATGCAAAACCCCAAAGACACAGGAAGTGTTAGAAATAATCAACAACTAGGATCTCATCTTACTAAATAAAAAGTGATTGCATAGCAAAAGAAACCACTAACAGAGTGAAGAGACAACCTGTTTTAGAATAATATCTAGAATATAAAAGTAACTCAAAAATTAAGACAGCATAAATTTAAAGAACATAAAAAATAGGCACATGAAATGTCTACAGACTTCTCAGATGAAGTATAAATGCCAAATGAATATATGAAAAAAGTTCACCATCACTATTCATTCAAGAGGTACAAGTTAAAACAATGCTAAAATTCTATCCTAGAAAGCATGGCTATTATTGAGAAATCAACTAATGACAAATGCTGATGGGGCCGCGGGGAAGAAGGAACCTTTCTCTACTGCAGGTGGGAGTGCAGAGTGATACAACCATTATGGATATCAGTGTAGAGATTCTTCAAAAGACTAAAGCTAGAGTTTTTATTTCACTCAGATATTCCACTTCTTGATATCTTCCCTAAGGAATTAAAATTGTCATACTACTTCCATCTACACACACCTGTGGTTATAACAGCATAGTTCATCATAGTTAAATCTTTAATTTATTTTTCAATCTATTATTTATTTGGTACAGGCTCTCACTATGCAGCTTGGACTCACAGCGATCCTCCTGTCTCAGCCTCTCCAGCACTGGGATCACATGAATGTACAGCTATCCCCTGTTTCATAGGCTGACTCAACATAGCAGGGGTTCTGGGGCCTGCACAGCATGCACTCCCAGGGGTTGAACCTGTGTCCTTGCATTTTCCAGGAAAGCTGAGCTATCGCTATCGCCCCAGACCCCATAGCTAAAAAGATAGCTGAAATGCCAATCAACTGATGAATTGATTAAAAAAAATGCTTTTTTATACAATGGAGTATGATTCTTCCATAAAGAAGGTTGAACTCGGGACATTTGTAGGTCTCCCTTGGTCTGAGACCAAACTCTTAAGTGAAATAAATCAGACACACATGTAAATTTCTCTGGTGGGAGAAACTGAAGGGGCAAATGAGTATAGTAGATATTGTGAATAGCAAGGAAAATAGAAGGAACAATGTGGAGTTAAGACTTTTGTAAGTAAAGAAGGGAGGGGAGGTTGAGGAAGAGGAGGGGGCTGGGAAAATATGTATCAAGCAATATTGACTGAGCTGGAGATATATAAGCTCAGCGGCATAGCTCTCACCTGGCAAATGCGAGCTCTTTATGCAATTCCTGGTATTAAATAAATAAATAAGATTATGTACATGTACAAATGCCCATGACGAATGTGATTCCTATGTATATCTGGAATGTAGCAATTAAATTAAATTTAAAAAAGAAAAAACAAGCAGTAGTTAGTACAAGGCTAAAACATAGAATAGATTTAATAAAGAGCAGCTATTATTATTTTCAAAGATTTCCTGATTCTATAATTTTAAAGGTACAGTAATGTTGAATCCTATAAGAGAACTCAAAATTTGTGTTGTAGCTCTTTGACAATGTTAAGAAAACTTAATAAGGGTGATTTTTGCAGTTCAAAAGCAAAGATGTATATAAATTTATTTTATCATTTATTGGTACAATTTAGATATACAGAATGATTGCATTCATCACAAGAATTTTGTACCTGTATATGATGTACCATGATTCCTCTTGGTTTTCTGCATTCCTCTTTTCTCCTTTTAAGTTCTCTTCCCTCCTTAAGTAAAAAGCTTTGTTTCTATTTTAGTCTTTTATCATGTTTTTCTTTTCTCTTCCTCTTTTTCCCCCTCCCCTTTCCCTAGTTCACCTTTCTTTTTGAACAATTTTTACAAGTTTTAATATATATTATATGTTTTAGACGTTATTTATATTTTCCATTTCTCACACTGAAGAGACAATGCACTACTTACATATTTGATTTATTTCAGTTAACATTATGGCTCAAGACGCACCCATTTATCTATTAAAATGCCACAACTTGTTTTATTCCCCAGTTGATGGGCATTTGGTTTGTTTCCATGTGCTGCTATCAGTATGGGTGCACATGTATCTCTCTGCTATGCTTTTAATTTTTTTGGAAGATACCAAGAAGGGGGATAGCTGGGTCAAATGTGACCTCGAATGATAGCATTTTGAGGAATCTTCATGCTGACTTCCACAGTGGTTTTTAGTGGTCTACATTTTCACTGGAGAAAGGTTTCTTTTTCCTCACAGCCCTGCCAGCATTTGTACCATGAGATTTCTAGCCATTATTTATGGGGTAAAATGGGAACACAACAATACTGTAATTTACATGTTTTGAATGATTGATGGTGTTGAACATATTTCCATATATTTCTTCACTATTAGTACATCTTCATTTGAGAAGTGTCTATTAATCTCAGAAGACCATTTTTCGATTTGGTCTTTAAATTTGGGCCATTTGAAGTTTTGTTTTTGGTTTTTTTGCACTTTATATGTTCAAGTATTAGTCCTTTGTATGAGGAAAAACACTAAAATTTCTATAGATTTACGTTTATTATAAAACATTTTATCACCCAATCTCACTAATTTGTTTAATAAATGAATCTGAGGGATAGAGAATTAACTGTTTTATTCAGAACTCCACAGGTTATGCACAGTAAAGTCCAATGGAGGATATGGGGCATCCAGTTTGATGCTGAGTTCTCCCTTCAGGGAGGGATGTGTCTTCCCAGCTGCCGAGATCCAGGTCTGCAGAGATGTTAGAGCTCTCACTTCTAATCTTTTTGCTGTTTTAAAAGGCAAACTTTCATTCTCTGTAAAACTTTTGTAATGTGGCTCTCCCATGTCACAGGGGAGTCTGCATCAGTGACAGATGATAATCAGGGAGCATAGGTATTGTAATTGTATGAATTACAGTTGCCGAATGGTAGACAGTGTGATGAGGGAGGAAGTGGGCTTGAAGTTGCCTCTTCTACCAACTAGCAATCAACCTATGCCCCTCTTCTGTTCACTACTCAGCCAGATTGCTTTTTATTGTTGCTGATTGTCTTAAGTTTTCCCACTTACAGAATCTATAAGCTGCTTGTCATTTCGCTTTGCACGTCCTTTTCTTTTTTGAAAAAACTGGGGACTGAACTTAGCCCCCTGCACTTGCTAGGGAAGCACTTATTCCACTGAAGTGTGGCCCCAGTCCCCATGCACGTCCTCTTCATTTCCCTCTCCTCAACTTCAGAGTAGGTGTAGAATTTCTGTATCAAACATTTTTTGTTTGTTTGTTTGTTTTGGCGGAACCAGGGATTGAACTCAGGTCCTTGCGCTTCCCAGGGAAGCACTTATTTCACGGAGCCATCTTCCTGGCCCCTGTATCAAACATATTTAGGGCTGATTTCCTAGCTGAAAAAAAGGAGAGGTAAATTTTTAACTCATTACATACATTTTGGAGGAAACAGTGAAAGTCACAATGAAGATAAAAGTCCTCTCTAATATCTCAAGAATTGGTGTTAAATTTCTAGTTATTGCTTCTCTTAAAAGTTCTGACATTTTTAAAGCATAAAGCTAATACCTTAACTTGCCTGTGAATATTATGTGATATTTCTTTTTTAAATTAATTTTATTGAGAAAGAAACAGCAATGATACAATTTCAAAACAGGTTAGTAAAACATCACATATTGTTGCCTTTGTAGTAGTTATTCATAGTAAAGATGCAGATATAATATTTTATCTAAGCACTGTTAGTACAAATCTTTCTTCTCTTTGAACTAAGAGAAAGTAGCTGTATATTTATCTAATTTTTTGTGTGTATACTTTTTTATTATAAAATGGTCCTTCATTTATATTCCTTGCTTTGGTTTAGTTTTGTTGGAGATAGGTATTCCATTGCCATGTAAATATTGTAGGTGCATGAATTCAGCAAAATAATCCAATATAGTCCAGTAGTCCATAACAGTAGGGGGTTACTGTAAAACTGGCAATATCAGAAGTTGTTGGATTGAGCCTTTTATAGCTCATCATATTGACATGGCTTTATTTTTTATACCTCATGGTTATACTTTTCTGCTGAATGGTTAAGAGCAAGATAAAGCAAGACCTATATATTCAAAAATGTAAAAAAATGTCATAGGACTGTCCTGCTACAATGTTATTTATGGTTAGATTTCGAAATTTTTGTGTAAAAATGTGCAATTCTTTATTTTTATTTATTTATTTTTTTCACATTCTATAGGGATTTAAAGTTTATCATATCAACAATTGGAAAAATACCTGTTCCATGGTATGTCTAAGGTGTTTGATATTCAGACAGTGATGTTAAGCTCAACTCCCTTTGTTATAGGGTAGCTTGCAGACCAAAAAATTAGAGAAAAAGAGGGGCTATAAGGAGAGCCAACATTTAGCCCCTAGCTCTTCAAGACCAGTGAGGACTCAGGACATAAGAGAAGCTGTACTATAACATTGTATAACTCAGTGGTGTTTTATGTTCAAGGAAATTATGGGGCCACAGAGGAAAGTGATCAGTGATGTAGACTGTGCTGAAGGAGAGTCACCTAGAGAGAAAATATTCTCTCAGGCTTTCGCAGAGAGCAAATTGGTCAAGTAATGGCTATGACTCATCCGGATGGCTGACCCTGATGAAAGGTCTACAATCTGCTGTACAGGGTTTCAGGGTAAATCCTGAAGGGATTTGACTGACCTTGTCAGATGTGTGAATATTTCTAATAGTACATACAAGAAATGCTGGTCATAATTTACTGAAATACTTGCTAGAAGCCATTGAAGGAAACCTGACTACTGATCATTGCCTGTAAAGTGCAGGCTCAGATACGTGATCTCTGTCATTCTTAGCACTCAGTTTCCATACTAGTGGCGAGAAAGTAGCATTAGCATTTGAGGAAAAGGTGGACATGGGATGTTAGGTGTAGTAGGCTATCTTGGTTACTTTTCTGTCATTAGTGGGACAAAATACCTGACACCCAAAATTAACGAAAGAAAGGTTTATTTAGCTCACAGTTAGTCGAAGTTTCAGTCCATACTCAACTGGCTCCAGGGCAGGGTGGCATATGGCAGAGGGCAGCCGTTCGAGTCAGCAGAAAACAACAAAACAGCAAGAGCAAATGGGAGCAGTGGCTACAATGGCAACAGAGAGCAAGTCCCTCTCCACCTCTGCTCCATGTTGGGTGCAACACTCACATCCATAATCCCAACAATTTGTATCAGACATTGTTATCTGTTACCCAATATTTACCGTATATGCTGAGACCCATAATCCCTGCCTCAGTTTATGAACTAACTGCAAACTTTAGAACCATACCTCAATGACTGAATGAGGCTTTGGGAGGACAAATACTCCCATAATATAGACAAAAGTTGTATAATACATAAATCTGTGTTCTAAGAATGATAACAATTTAATTCAGGAACTCTACTGTTATACTGCTTTAACTTCTTAACAGTCTGGCATGCCCAACAGGCCTACTCAGGTTTAGGGAATCTGGTGTATGATCATTTTTAATGTGGAATTATACCACTTTCATCAAAGTTGAATATTCTAGCAACAACAAAAGAGATATTAAATATTGGGTAGCAGATAACAATGTCTGATCTAAATTATTTCCATAAAAGTTATTATCTAATCATGTGATTTAAGTATTATATGAATCATATTTCTCTGAAGTATCTTTTAAGACTAGTTTACCTACTCAACATGAAGTTCTAAAAAATTATATATATTTTTTAAATATGGAAGCATAGCTCATTTATTTTCACTGTTGATACTATTCCATGCATGAATAAATCTTCCTGTAAGTAGGCATTTCTTCACTCTTTTCTCAATTACAAATCGCTCTATAATTACATTTTCTGTGTATATTTCTTCTGAAAATGTGTGAATGTTTCTTCAGGATAGATTTCTAGAAGTGATTTACTGGATCACAGTCTATTTTCTTAAAATTCATTGGATATTTCCAAATTATTTTCCAAAGTGTATTTTTAGTTGGAATGTATAGCTTCTCTCTTTCCATCATTTGTTTCAACAGATGTCAATTTTTCCCACTACCATGAGTGAAAGTAGCATCATTATTTTTAAGACATTTTCTATTTTATTAACAAGTTGAAACACCTTTTCATATCTTACCAACTTCAGCTTTCATTTTAACTAACTTACCAATTTATAACTTTTATCCATTTTTCTTTCATTCCATATTAAGGAATTTTAGCAAATCTTGGAGACTATTCAACTGTGAGTATTAACAGTATAATACAATATCCTCTTCTGCTTGAGTTTTAAGGGCTCTGTGAAATGTCTTTTATCCTGTTTTTTTACTTCTAAAGTGCTCCATTTTTATCACCTTTTTGCTTGCAAATTATAAATTTTGTGGTTTTTTTTTTTTTTTTCTTTTTAAAGTGGTGGCTTTCACTCGGGTCTAACTGGTCTACTAAAGGTTTAAGTAAGTTGCATTTCAAATTTAGGCTTAGTTGATGTGAAATATAATTTTGTGTATAAGTTAGATGGGGAATATTTCACTTTTGTGTGCATAAATACTCACTTGTTCTGTGTGCTCTTTGTGTCCCCCACTCTGTCCCACTGCTGTATGTGTCCCAGCTGTGCACTGCCTTCCTTGTTGGAGTACTATCAGAACTCCTGAAAGCTGGAAAGGCACACTGATCTGTCTAAGGAGTTTTTTTTACTGTAATTCTTAATTTGCTTTGCGGTAAGAATATTAGAACCCCACCATCACTTGTGTATGTATTTTGATTTTAATTCCTTTGGAAAATTTAGTTGTTAAAACTCAACATATTTTCAGGATATTGCTATTTTAGTCTAATGTATTAAGCATATCTTCCTAGTTACACAAATCTTAATTTATGCTTTTTAATGTGTGTGTATGTGTACTTCAAAGATATGGATATAAATATGGAGAGTTGGCTCTCTCTATCCATGGGGTCAATATCCATGTATTAAACCCACTGTAGATCAAACATTCTGAAAAAGATGTAAAAGTATATACACCATTTCTTTGTCATTACTCTTTAAGCAATACAGGGAAATAACTATTTATATAGAATTTACATTATTTTCAGTATTTAAATACCAATAATAGTCATTGTAAAGTCAACAAAAGTATGTATATAGGTTACATGAAAATATTACTCCATTTCTAATAAATGACTGAATTTTTAGATTCTGTCATTTTGGGCCATTCTCAAACCAAACACTAGCAGATGCCAAAGGATAGTTGTGTATAATATTTTCAAAGTCATCTGTATCTTTTACTATATTCTTAGAGTTTTATATTTTTATTGATACTGTCAATGGCATTATACGCTACACATGTTAAATATAGATCTATGGAAATACTGATTTTATGCATTGAATTTACAATTAGCAACTCTATTAATTGCTCTTAGTAATTTGTGAATTTTGACTTTCTGTGTAGAGCATTGTAGCCCAAGTTAAATGATGGTTTTGTTTCTTTACAAATGTATCTTGTCTTCATTTTTTCTGGTTATGCTACATTGGTCAACACAGAATTATGCTAACCAGAAGCACTGAAAATGGAAATTGTTTTATTGTGCCTGATGTAGAAGTGAAGACTTCTAAATATGTCCTCGATTTCTTCAAAGAGGGTTTTGTTGTCCTGTTGACTACATATTTATATTAGTTCTTCTTTTGCCATGAATCACACAGAGCAAAGGTAGGGACATAATAAATACCAAATGCTCTGGAAGGCACTCGGGAACATCAGGAATAATTGCACCTTTCCCAGTCCAAGATTCCAAATGTCAGTATTATTTTTCAAATACCCCTGTGGCAAAGACCACATAAATTAGAGGGGTGGGCACACAATGGACTAATAAGTGTAAAAATCACTCTACAAAAAATTGGTGGAGAGATTGGGGGTGTGGTTTTGTGACAAAGTACATGCTTATTATACACAGTGCAAATCCAAACACAAAAATATACTTTGTTTTATGACAAAGTACAAGCTTATTATACACAGTTCAATGCCAAACACAAAAACATACTTCTGCAACTGTAATTTTTTCCTGCCCACAGTGGTACAGTGATGTTTCATGCTGTCATCCACAGCTTGCAGCATGATGGTGTTGTAATTAGCAAGCCTAGTGATAACTTTATCCCTTGCGGGTCAAGGGAAAGTTATCTCAGCAAAGATGAAGAAGCAAAAACGTTCCTAATGGAAGGTAAAGAGGTGGATGCAGTGATGTCCATTTTGGGTGGCCTGGATGTAAGCCTCAGAGCCCCTTAACTGGCATACACGTTTGTTAGGGATACCATTTGTATTCATCAGAAAACTACATAGAACATCTCATCTCTGCTTTTCACCTGTCCTGTTTCAAATCTGGCATGACTGGAAATATAAAATAACACTTCCACCTTGTCTGTCTTTTGTGTTCTAGAATTGTGCTAGTATTGATAGAATCCTTTCCTTGACTGGATTTCCTTGTATTTTTATGTGTATTGCTTTTCACGATAGAAGAGAGCAAATGTTTAATTCTTATTCTGCACTCCCTCCTTATCTTATAAAAACCTAGTTAACAATGCTATAAAATGTTCAAATTCTGCTTTGTTCCTAATCTAAATTTATGCACAATAATAACAACAGAAGAATTCAATTCAAGATTAAATTTAGTCATTTGCAAATGATCCAACACATTCTGACAAACTCTTCTTTGTTTATGTCACTGATTATATTTTATCTTTTTTAATTTCAGGGGATTAGATAGTAGACCTTTGACTAATTGGAAGTCAACTACACCAGCCTTTCAATTACCAAATTCTCTTAGTGATAAAAAAGAAGAAAATAACAAGAAAATAAATTAATATAAGAAATAGCTTAAAGTATTCATCTATAAAATAGAAACAGAGCGAGTTTATTCTTTCATCTGTCCAAAAGTAACATTGATGTTTCTACTCAAATTTATTCAGGAATAATTAGCTTATTATTTTTATTTTCAGAAGAAGCAGCATCTAATTACATACTTTCAGGAAGGCTAAGAACTAAGCTGTTTTTCTTTAAAAAATTGCAATGTACCTTGTAAAAGAAAGTAACATCAAAACTTTATAGTCATTTCTACCTTCACCATGGAATACAATGAAGCAGGACCAATTCCCCTTGCATACAAATTTATAGCAGTTTTACTGTACCCTGAAAATTGTCCTTGCAATTAAATGTGTGAGGAGAGCACAGGAATGCTGCTGTATCTTTGTTTTTTCTCTTTCTCTGAAATTTAAATGTGTGGATCAGAAAAGCCAGAGATCATTTCCTTCTCAGAGACTTTATAACCTTGAGATCTCAGACCCACTATTATTTTGGAAAAAAAAAATGAATTGAGTATCAATAATGTTGAAACTTGTTTTCAGCCTCTGTACCAATGTGTACAGTCTCCTTCAACATTTCAATCCTCAGTCAGAGTCCTGTTCTAATTTCTCACTCATTTGAATCTTAATCCTTTCAATTTGCTTAGTGCCTTTGACTGCAGCAAAGTCACAGGAAGAAAAGATCAGGAGAAAAATGAAATGGAAGCAATACATTTTTTAAAGTTTATACAAAATCCCTATGAGTGAGTTTAAGAAGTTTAAAGGTTTTTTAGTTCTTTTTATTGGACACTTTTGAAAGGTGTGATATTTTGAGTCTGCCTTTAACTAACATTTATTAATCAAAATATATCAAATGGATTAATATGGCCCCAAAGCCATAACTGTATCTCTTTAGGCAAATCTGTAGTTTGAACTGAACTAAAATAATGATCTAATAGGTAACTCTATACATCTGAAGAGTTTTCTTACCTTCAATGTACAGTATTTCCCTTTATTAATTTTGACATTTTTCATTACCAGTAAATTACATTACATTAGCAAGTTCAAAAGTCTTCAGGTTCCACAACTGCTCTCTCCTCTCAAAAGTAGGTTTTCATTTTATTTCTCTGAATCTTAATTATATAAAATAGTCTAGGTTCCCTCATCTCTTGCCTCTTTTCCCAGTTCCCCAACACCTGCCTATACTCAAAGAAACTTCTGATCAGGGAATTGTTTGCAGAGTTCCCGGGTTGCGTGGACATTTGAGATGCTGGCACATATTTAAGTCATCTTAACTGAGTAACAGAGACAGACACACCGCCAGTTCAAACTTGCAGTGGGTTGTCAACAATGACGTTCAAAACCGCATGAAGAGAAAAGGCAGATTTGGGTTTAGCATTTGTGAGCTCAAAGGTATTTCAAGTCAAGTGACTGATTGGGACTATATAGATCTCTTTAGTGGCAAAGCAGTGTTATTCTTCTTTGCGCATGCAAGCTCAGCTGGATGACATTTTCTACTCTGTGTCTCGGTGTAGTCATCACTCTTACCTCTGAACAAAGTGCAATGAGAGAGTGCTGTCCTGGGAAGCACACACACCTTCTTCATGTCACCTTAAAGAAGCTTGGCCTGAAATAGGCTAGAATTTTGGGTACATTTTTTATGTAAGAAGTCTGCACGTAGGTAGGAGATAGACTGTAAAAGTTATCTGGGGCTGGTCAGATAGTTCAGCAGATTGAAGTGCCTGCTTAGGCAGATGCAGGAACCCACCCAGAGGTTTGAACCCCCATGTGCTGTGCCTTCCCCTCCCCTGGGCACGCTGAGACAGTGACTGATACTGGGTGTGGAGGCACATGCCTGTAAACTCAGTGCTTGGGAGATTGAAAACAGGAGGATCACTAAGAGTCCGATGTGCGTAGTGAGACCCCGTAGAGCCAATACAAAAAAGAAAAGTTATCCCTGAAATGCTGAGGACTCATTGCTTTCTATGGCAGCAAAATGATGGATTCATGAGTCTCCTGTTATTTCCAAGTATATTTCCTGTTACACTTCAGACATGGCAGTTATGGCCCAAATATTGTTATGTTGTGCCCTGTTAATATTACCCTGACCCTACCCCCTCTCTCTACTGCTCTCTTCTAAAACTGTGCCACAATTTAGATAGTTAAGAGTAAAGATATAAAGCTATGCCGTTACCTAGATATTTAAAATATTAGAATTATTAATAATTTTCACTCCTGCTGAACCATATTTGGAGTCTTACATACCAGTTCTCTAAGGGCCACTTCTCCAATCTTGATGTCTGTGAGTAGATTCCATGTAGGGTTTTTGATAAGAGTAACCTAAATTGAGTTCACTGTACCCTCCTCAATTTTTCCGTGTAATTTCTGTGATATTAAAAATAGCCATATCTTCCACACGATTATTTTAAGGAGTAGGACAAACCTACCCATAAAATTAGTGTATGTCTTGTTGTATTAGTAACTTCCCAGAATTATTTTCTGGGAATTATTTTTCAGAGGAGGGAAAAAGAAGAAAAACTATAGCCAACCCTTACTGATTACAGTTGCCCCCAAAGACCAATGAGATAGTACCTAGGTGACCCTAATTTGCAATCAACAGTTCCACAGGAAGAGAGGCAGCTACATAAGTCAATTTCAGATTCTTGAGGATGAAGGTGGGGAATATCTAGAAAAGTTGAGCAATGTAAGAGGAAATAAGATAGGCAAGCATATGTCCTAATACTTTTTTGGCAGAGCAGTATGTAACAGATATTATTAAATCACAGTCATTTTTTTTTATCACAGTCATTTTTTGTTTTCTAGTATTTATTGTTTTTATCTTCATGCTATCTTATTCTTTTCTTCTTTGTTTAATTTTTATTCTTCTAATGAGAAAAAATAAAATAGTAATTAAACAGTTTTAAAATAGGTTAGTAAGACACAATAATTAATACATTGCATATTGTTGTCTTCATAATAGTTATTCAGAGGACAAGATGCAGACATGGTGTCTTGTGTAAACAATATTAGTACAAAGCTTTCTTCTCATTGAGCTGAGAAAGTAGCTGTATATCTATCCTAACTATTTTGTATATATTTATATATGATATATATATATATATATATATTTATATATGAATATATATATATATATATATATATATATATATATATATATATATATATATATATTACAAAATGGTCCTTTATTTATATCTCCTTTTTTGTTTTGTTTTGTCAGAGATGGGTGTTCCATTGCTGTTAGAAGAGCTCTATTTGGAGAACTCTTTAAAAGACCTTTTCATATTGATGTCAATTCAAATATTGTATGTACTTGAATTCAGCAAAACAACCCAATGTAGTTCAATAGTCCATAAGAGCAGTGAGCTATCAGCACAACAGGCAATTGTCAGAAGTTGTTGACTTGCAGCTTTTACAGGTCTGTATATTAGTATGGCTTTACTTTTTATACCTCATGGTTACATTTTTCTGCTGAATGGTAAAGACCGAGCTAAAGCAAGACGTGTATAACTAAAAAAGTAACTTTTGCAATCTGATAAGGTCAGTCAACTCTCCTCAGGCTTTACCCTAGAATCATGTACAGCACCTTGTGCATCTTTTGTCAGCCATTTAGATGAGTCAAAGCCATTTCTTGACCAGTTTGCTCACTGTGAAAGCCTAAGAAAATTTTTTTCTCTGAAGGTGACTCTCCTTAGGTATCACAGTAATTTTTAACAAGCTACCCCAGCCCTTTCTGGGCTCTTTGCTCTTAATTTATTCTTTGTCATAAATCTCCAAATACTTGTTATGCACTGATTTCTCCTTACTGAGAATAAGCTGTATAAAGATGTTCCTGGCAATTGTTTTACATTGCTGAAGTCTTGTTTAAAATGACTCAGCATAGCTTAAGCCTTGAAACCAAATTATTGGTTTTCTGTTTCTCTACTTATGAGGAACCTTGTGAGACACAAGCTAAGATTAGTGATATGTAGATCTAGTGGTGAAATTACTTTCAGAAACATTACTGAACAAGAAGGATACCAACATAACACCATCAAAGGTTGGCATTTCAAATGTTATGAACTAGAAAAGAGAATTTGTATAGAAATTTGGGAAATAAGTTTTTTTCTCTTATAAGAGAAACCTTCGTGAATGGAATGGCATTTGATTTGAATCTTTATATTGAGTGGTATCTGTACAGTTGAGACAGAAGAATCTTCACAGTTATTCTTGGTAGACAGAATGGTTACAGGATGTTATACAAACAGGAAAACACAAGGCATACTTTGAAGAGTAGTAATGTCAATGTAATCTAGAAGAACTGTAAGTAATCTGTGATTATTCTATGTGTACTAGATTTCATCCCATCTTGAAGATATCAATTTGGTGTCATGAAAATACACTCAAGACCTAGTTTTGTCTCTTATTAAACACAATGAAACAAGTTAATTTTGATTAGTTCGTTTTTTTTTTTTCCAGAAAGACTTTGGAACAGTTTAATTAAAATTCTCTTAGATGTCTTTTGTTAAAATAGATTAGAAAATTGCAGGAGCAATTAAATGGGGCTGAGCGACAGTGGAATGAAGTGGAAAGGAGGTGTTTGAAAAATTTTGAAGGTAAAATAAGTATAGCAAGTGTAATCTGAGCAACTAACTACATTGAAGACAACAATGTGAATTATAACAGCCACTGTTGAATATATTTCATCCTGTTTTTTGAAAATGTATTTTTAAATGTCTTATCTATTATTTTTATACTAATTTTTTTGTTACCAAGGATTGAACTCAGGATCTTGCAATTGCCAGGCAGGGATTTATGCTTCTGAAGTATCTCCATGGCCCCTCTTTAAAATAAATTTTAAAAACGGATAAAAAAAAAATTACAGTTTGTGGAAAGGAAGCATTAACGTTTAATTGTTTGATCAATCTTACATGCTTATGTCTATTAATATGAGCAAAAATTATGATGATACAATACATAATATAACAACCAATGTTAATTTTCTATTCTTATTTTGAAATTGTGTATCATTTTTATTGTTTCATGTTGCTGTGTTTGTGTTTGTTCTTGTTAGGTATTTTTGTTGTTTTCTTTTTTTTTCCATTTATTTTTATTTTATTAAAATACAAATGTCAATCAGACAGTTTCAAAACACCTTAATCATACAGAGTCGATGAATCAATACATTGCAAACAGTGTTCATAATGTTTTGGTATTGTACAAGGTGCATACATGATATTGTTTTCATTTTTCTTGAAAAAAAGAATAAATGTGGCATGACCCCTAATTGGACCCACAGGATCAGCTGAAAGAAATATCAGGAATTATTGCTGTTTAGAAGTGTGATAAATGGGTATATAATGAAGTTTTAATAGAAATGAAAGAAACAGTAGGAGAAATTCACATTAAGATTGTCAAACTCATTTGTTGGTACTAGTGTCTAGGATGACTCATCTTTATACCCTAGCAGGGCCAAATTCAGGCTGTGTTCTCAGTGTGTATTCTCCTATTTGCCTCGTAACATCAGATATTCTTCTTTGATGGGGTTGTACAATTAAATTTATGGTTAAGGTAGTAATTTTATTATTTTGCTTTTAATAGCAATTAGATGTCAGACTATGTAGTAATTAGACTGGCAATGTTAAGGCCTTCATAGCAGATAGGCACACTGACAGAGAACAAAAATTCCTCATGTCGCCAACCAGAACAGAATTGACACTATTTGAATATCTAATTTTATCATAGAGTTTTGGGTTGCTTATCTTTTAGAATTTATTTATTTATCTACCAAAATATACCCAACCCTGGCAGTTTAAAGTTATTTCTCTGTAGTGTTTCTGTGAGTTTAAGACTATATTAATAATAAGTGTCCATCAACATTTTTTGCACACAAGAGAATCACCAAATGTTATCAGCAATATCTCTGTTATATTGTAAATTAATTGTTCTTTAAATGAAATTCATTTAAAATATCTTGCATGTAACAACTGAAAAGGAAGGAAAATGTTATTTCTAGTAATGCTAAAATAACATTTAAATGGATGTCAAAAAGTCTTATCACAAAAGCAAAGAAATAATTTACATGATCTACAATTTAAGTACTAATCTTTAAAATGCCTTTCATTTTCATATGGAAAATTTCATTATCCAGTCATTCTAAAATTGTCCTAAAAAAAAATAATCTTCACTCATGTCCTTATGTTTGCTGTGGATGGTTTCTTCAGTACTAAGTTGAAATAGAACTCTACACATATTTTACCATAGTTTTCATAAAGCCATGGCCTTTCTTCTATGACCTATGCCAAGGCTATTTTCAATAAATAGTTGGAGAGGGAATGTTTTCTAACCAGGGCCAGCTGGCACTAACACAGTTTTTATTAGAAGAGAAGTGCCAACAATATTCTCTTTTGAGGACTTTAATTTTAGAAGGATTTCTTTTGTTCAAAGCAAAGAAAAGACATTGAATTGTACTTGCCAAGATTCTGTTGGGTAGTCCTGGTTTTCCCCCTGGTACTTCACTTGCTGTTCTCCTGTATCAGAAATGATGATAATGAAATGGGTGTCCCCACAAAGCAGGACCCAGTTGAGTTGATGAGGTAATTCCCAAAACTTAAATCAAATAGGCAAACTGAACTTGTGAATTACATTCCATAAAACATGCCTGGTCTGTTCCATGTTTGGAAAAGCTGAGGCAAAACAAGTCAAAGGTGCAACAGATTGTAATAGAATCAAAAAGTGATGCTTTACTGAACAGGCATGGGTCCCGTAGTCTAAACAATAAATATGCAGTGATTAATGACCCATATTCAGGTATTAAAATTTAGTTTCCATGTAAACAGTGTCTTATTTGCTGGGAGATATAACTTAGACTGCCACAGCAGCTTAAAATAATACAATGTTGAAAAGCATAGGTTCATCTTTCTGGAATTGAATTGTGTGATTTTGGGCAAGTTATTTCTACTTTCTTGACTTCAGTGATAGAAATGGGGTGATAGTTTTATCTCTCTTTAGTGAATCAGTTGAAGTACTATATGCAAAAGGCAGGTCAGACTTATATACATTTCCAGTAAGTATAGCAACTACTAAATTTATTTATAATGCATGTCCATGGAAATTGTCTCACCACAAGAATTATAGGTGACCAAATTTGATAATCAGTGCAAACGCTATAAAAATATTATTTTTAAAACTTTCTATTGTTTACTAATAATGTTCTATAAGTTTGCTTCTAGGACCTTGAAGAGGACTGATTCATTTCACTGGATAAAGAAGAAACTGAACGTCTTTTGAATCCCAGTTAAATCCTGCCTCTGGTACTTACTAGGAGAACACTGTCAAAATATTCAGATTGTCTTACTTTAGTTTCCTCAGCTTTTACAACTGGGAGTGCTGGTGTGAGATAAAATAGGATACTTAGGAAATGATATTTGGTTAGTGACACAACTCTTGCACAGAACGAAGTGGTCATGATTACTCTGTCACTACGAAGTGGTTAGCCTGATAATTACATTCATGTAGTCATGTGGTTAACAGGACTTGGTAGTTTAGCAAAGCCCTAGTTCCCTCTGTAGCTTGTTCCCTTTCCTTAGTGCCCTGAAATTTGTTAAAAATATGAGTTTACTACCAAGCTCTTTGAAATACAATAGTTCTTAGAAAGCTGAAGAAAATTTATATTTACTTGCTAGTATCCTGGCCTTCCTTTTCAACAATTTAAAATTACTCCAATGCAAATTATACACCTGCATAGACACAAGTGTAGACATATCCCAGTCCATCTTTAGATTTTCTGATTTTTTAATATTATTCATTTCTTCCTGTCATTCCTAAACTCTGAATTATTGGTGCTATTGTCATCAGGTGGGAGCATAGCAAATACATTGATGGTTTCTATTCTAATGTGTTCCTTCATGTTTTAATACTTAGAACAGCACTTATTGCTGGCTTCTTTTCTCTAGGAAAAACTACCTTTGCTTGTTAGATGGTTTTCACATATTATGATGTCAGTTTTATTTCACAATCTTGGTAGCATTTTCTAAATTGACCACACCCTTACTAAAGTGTTGCAATTCTATTAAGCCACCAAAAGCCACTGTGACTTCTGTATCATGTGATCTAACTCATGTTTTCTATTTACCTTTAATATTTTATTTTTCTATAGTTTCATACAGACATTTAGTTTTGTAGAGGCCTCACTATTTTCATTGAAAAGTTTAGGGAGATGACAATAAATTTTCCATGGGATTCATTAGCCAGTAACTTCTTAGTGTTGATCAGAATTCACTCCTGACTAGAGTTTTTCTAGTAATTTATTTACAGATCACCTAACTCTGTTATAAAAACCAGCTGACTTTATCGGAATGAAAAGAAAATAATAAATGTACCAGAAGCGTACTGTTGGTGAAGAAGCTTTGTTGGAATTTTATCACTTGAAGAATAACTGGAAAGGGTTGAACAACTTAATTTCCAGTAAAATGCATATAAATGTCTATCAATAAAGGAATACAGACCTTGGAGAATATGAAAGATTTAATGCAACCGGTGGTTTACATATGCCTTCTTCGTGGAAGCCATTAAGGTTCCTTAGCCAATAGCTCTGTGAGTTTCAGGAGATTTTGAGGCTAATCTCCTGGGAGGCTTGATTTATTTATGATGGAACATTGATTGTTATCAACACTTCAAATGCTAAACATGACAATAATGAAGAATAATTTTCTTTTATCACAGTCTAAATTTCTAAACTTTTCAGTTGAATAAAATGGTGAAAATAATCATCAAGAAATCAACTAATAACAAATAATGGTGGGGCTGTGGGAAAAAAGGAATGCTTCTCCACTGTTGATGGGAGTACAGACTGGTCCAACCACTATGGAGGTCAGTGTGGAGACTCCTCACAAAACTAGGATTAGCAGTCCCATTTGACCCAGCTACTTCTCCTTTTTAAAGATGCCATGCCAGATTGATATGTGTGCACCCATGTTTGTAGCAGTAGAATTTATCACAGCTAAATCCTGGAAACAACCCAAGTGCTCATCAACCAAGAAGTAGGTAAGAAAGTGATACTTTTGCATAGTGTATTATTTAGGTCTAAAAATCATAAACTCAAGGATATTATAAGGAAATGGATGTCACATGTGATGACGTTAATAAGTGAAGTAAATATCTTGCTTGTGTAAATATATTATTGCCCTAGTGTAAATGACCAGAAACAGTAAGATTCAAATGTTTCCATAGATATTGTGAAAGGGAAAGAATTTTCTCCCAGGAAAGAACAACTGGAATGGGAGAAAAGGAGAAAAGAATGAAGTGAAAAGAAATATGTATATATACACACATAAGCTAGTTAAGGCAATTATATTACTAATTTCTATTAGTTAATTGAAAAAAATGGTTTGAGTTTATATTGACCATTTTTGCATGCCTCTGACTTGAGTCTGAGCAACTACTTTGAAGATATAAATAGGCAGTATAAGAACTATTGTTGATTTTCTATTATCTTGTGCAATGCTATATCATTGTTTTACTGTTTTATCTTTTCTAAAAATCAAGAAGAAAGACTTCATTTTTATTTGTAACACTTAAGGTAACTAGATGTCATTGCTTTCAGCTTCCTTGCAAGAAAGACCTGTAAAAACAGAATGGGTGAATATTTTCAACGGATTGGAGAACTGAGATTGGTAGAAGAAGAGTTACATTACTGAAGAAGCACTTGTGAAGGACCAGTGCCCAGTGCAACAGCTACAGAAAGACTTCAATTCAATCACAAATCATAGATCATTTCTCTACACTTTACTACCACATCGGGGCTCCATTATAACAGCAAATTGCAGCTGAGAAAGCTGTATGTTACAGTCCATGCAGCAGAATGCTGAAAGCCAAAAGTGGAGAGTGACAAATTTCTTTAAATAGGCAGAGAAAAAAAATCCCTCATAGGAATAAAAATTACATCAGACTCTTCATCAGAAACCATGGAAGCAAGAGGAGAGTGAAGTGAAATGTGTAAAGTGCTGGAAGAAAAAAATAATCCCGCCTGCCTAAAATTCTGTATTCAATGAATTCATCTTTCAAAAGTGAAGGAGAGATAGTTTCTCATACAAACTAAACCCAAGAGATTTCACTGCCTGCAGATCTTCCCTGCAAGAAATGTTAAAAGACATCCTCTGGCTGACGGAAAGTGACACAAGTCAAGAAGTTGGATGTCTATGAAGAAAAGCATCAGCAAAGGAAAAAAAATAAGTGTAATATAAAAATCCTCTATTTTCCTTATTCTAATTGAGCCAAAGAAAAACTGTTCATTTAAAAAACAATAATCCAATGTACAGAATAAGAACAAGGAAAGTTAATTACAAGAAAGTCTCAGAGAACACAAAAGGCAGGGATTATTGCTTTATATGGTATACTTTTGACCTATAGAGGGTATAGCGCTACCTAAAGGTTGTCATGGTTTATGTCTGGTTGTCCCGCACCCCCAAAGCCTCATGCTCTTTTAGATGGGGCTTTGCTGGAGGCAACTGATTCTAGAGCTTGTGATTCATCCACAGTACAGTGCTGAGATGAAGGACTCTGGGGTTAAGCGTAGATGATCAGTGGGTCAGTCCACTGACTGGGCTGACACTGCCCTAAGGCTAGTAGTCTGGATAACTAGACGAGGAAGAAAGAAGCTTGAGTCCCTCGTCTTGCCCTTGCTGCTTCCACTGGCATGTGTCTCCATGAACTGATGTCCCTCTGCCATGTGCCACTCTTCCTGGGAGCCACTTGATCATGGGCCTAAGTCCCTACAAACTGAGCCCAATATATGAAGGTTTACTCCCTTTAACTTTGTGCATTGGGCTTTTTGTTTCAGCAAAGAGAGAAAAGTAACAAAGACAATGCTGTAATTAGGTGCAACTAAAAAGCAGATTATAAATGCTAAGACAAAACTTACATTTTTAGAAGTATAATCATTGTGGTGAGAAAAATGGAATGTGTAAAATATTCCGTTTGAACTACAGAAAGTAGACAGTGATGGAGTGGGGGTTAATATGACATAAGACAGAGAGGAGACACAAAAATAGAAACAAATTACAAAAAATTCTTTATAGCTGATAAAGAAGATGACAGCTGTAAGGCAACAAAGGTTTTGTTCTACTTCAAAGTGATTTACCTTTGTTTCTTTTTTCATGATAAGAGTGCTATATTTACTGCTCATGCCTAGTATGTTTGATTACTGAACTGCCCTGGTAATCCTGTGAGGTAGGTATTATTTTATCAATTATATAGGACAAAAGTTAATCTTACTTATCAACTATATCTTTAAATGTGAATGCTTTAAATACACTAATTAGGAGATGAATTTTCTGGCCAGCCAAATAGCTCAGTGGATTAAAGCACCTCAAAGCAGGTGCAAAGGCCAGGGGTCTCATCCTCGGGCCTGCTGTGACAGCCCTACCCCCGGGGACACATTGAGACTGTGGTGTGCGCCTGTAATCTCTACTCTTGGGAGGCTGTAAACAGGCAGATCACTATGAGTCTGATTTAGTATTGACACCCTGAACACCCTGTAGACCCTTCCTTAAAATACAAAAAAAAAGAAAGAGATGAATTTTCAACTGGAACAATTACATAAGATATTGCTGCCAAATTTGACAGTCCTTTAAAACATTGTGATGGCATAATGCATAATCTTAGAATATCCAATATAAAACACAATAAGAGTTATAATTAGAATGTATCTTTTCTATATTATGGTCTATTTGAGAGAAAAAAGAGAGGAGTATGAAAAACAAAGAAACATTGGAAAATGTTATGAAGGGCTATGTCTGTGCTCAGAAAAAAACACAAGACAGAACAGGAGACAGAAAGAAGGGAAGAATGTGGTAGGTAGTCTGCATATTAACCGTAGGGTGTTTAAAGCAAAATGATGGAACAAATTAAATTGTTAGTCTCACTTTTTTGTCCTGTACAATTGATAAAATAATACCTACTTCACAGAATTACCAGGGCAGTTCAGTAACCAAACATACTTAGCATGGTTTAAACACACAATTTTAAATGAGCAGTAAATATAACACTCTTACCATGAAAAAGGAACAAAGGTAAGTCACTTTGAAGTAGAACAAAACTTTTGTTGCCTTACAGCTATCATCTTATTTTCTTTTCTCCTTTTCTTTCTTTCTTTCTTTCTTTCTTTCTTTCTTTCTTTCTTTCTTTCTTTCTTTCTTTCTTTCTTTCTTTCTTTCTTTCTTTCTTTCTTTCTTTGTATGGGGTATTCTGTCAAAAGATTTGAAATGTTATTACCTTTGTTGCAGTTCTAGGTATAAGTCAGAATACAAACCTTTAACAACTTAACTGAAGGTGAGAATAAAAGCTGATAAATCTCTTATTCCCAAGAAACAAAGATACCTTCTCCATGTTCAGCTCAGGCAAACAGCCTGACAATTTAGGAAGCCAATCTACACGTTTTTTTTAATACAGTCATTCAGGTTTTTATTCTATTGGGCAATTTGAACAGTTGCTTTTCTGAGAGTGTTGTAGAATTTTATACTCAGGGTGTTAGACATTTGCACAGGAAAGTTCAATTAAGCAGGAGTACTGGATACAGTAACAAGAACTTCCTGCTGCAGAATTAGTAGGCTAGAACCTCAGGATAACAAAGAAGAAAATAGAAACACCATGAGCTCACCCCTTCTCCTCAGGAGTGGAGATGCAACAGCCTTAGGCAGTGGTGTATGGCAGCGGTATTTCTTCAAGAACTTCAATTAACAGCTACCCTAAGAGTTGAAATGTGTTATGAATCTGACCCTATGTCAAAAAGTAAAGGTTACAAGTCGCTTCTTCTTCCCTGCACAGAAAGACCTGACATAGGGGGAAAAAAGGCTCTTGGAAGCATATTTTCTTAACATGTACAGTAACCTGTGCCCTTGCAAGTATTTGAGGTCTTTTTAGATGGCAGATGGAAATTTAGTAAAAGAAATAAAAAAAAAAAGCCTCCAAAGCCTTAAACTGAAACGCGTTTGTGGGAGTGAAAGGGGCACCTTCTCCCTCGGTTCATTTGACACCAAATTGAATTCGCATTCTCTTGTGGTGAGGCTGGGAGAGTGCCATCTAGGAAATTAAGTGGAAAATTTGGCAGCTCCTGCATGTAGTACATCATAGTCAAAAAGTTGCCTATCTCTATTGAATGACTTGAGTGGAACTGTTTAAAATGCTGCCTAAGAATTAGAATGAAGCTAAATATGCAGTGGGTGTGGAGTGGGCAAGCAGGCTGCCTCACTCAATGGCATGTAATGCATTCATTTAAAACAGTACTAAACTTTCTCGTTCCTGCTCATCATAGTGAGTCTAGGGAGCAAAGTATGCAAATATGTCCACTGATGAACTAAAGTAAATAAGAATATCTTTCAAATGACCAAACAAAAATATGAATGAAAAAAAAAAAAAAAAAAAAAACAGCAGAGTAGGAAGCAAACTGGATTGTTTTGATGATGGTACTGCGAGATTTTTGTTCTCTACTCTTAGAAGTTTCACAATCTTTCAATCATGTACATAAAAAAAAAATTCTGAAGTGAAAATTCCTCTTCTTAAAATGTGGTTTGACTGATGTTGGATGAGTGCTGGTGAGTGCTGCGTTCTACCTGAGGTGGAGAGAGTCATGCTGTGTATGCACTGCCTTATGGGCACTCACAGAAGAGAGTTGTGGCTAAGTGCTGTGCATGGATGATTCAAATGGTATGAGTGGACATGCAGGTACAGACATAGAGCCGAGGCAAACATGATCTACTGGAAGAGTGAGAGGGCCACTAAGGTTACTTTCTCATTCTTGTTTTCACTTAATGACAAGGTAACATAAATTGATTTTACTTAATGACAAGATAATGTAAGTTGAAGGCTTAGGGTATGCTCTGTCTCAATTTTAGTGCTGGGAATACAAAAATAAACAAAACAGACCAGATGCTTTTCCTCAAAGACCTTACACTCTAGTGAATAGCAACATAAACCCAAGCTGCGAGCAAAATGTAGGTCGTATGTTGCAATAAAGCATTTATTACAAGTCACATCACCATTAGTCACCTTCAAAATGCCCCCCCACACCATCACATTTCAAACACACTTACCAATTTTCTGGAGCAATTCTGGAAGTCTTGTTTGCTGAATTTCTACAAAGCATGTTAAAAAACTGATGAATGTTGCTGCGTCATTCTGTCCAATGGAAAGATCTGGCATAGTGTGACCTCTGGCTTTGCTGAAAGGCATAATGACCATAAAAGGTAACCTCCTGCAGGGCTTCAGGAGTCCCAGGCAGTCATGAGATCACAATTAAAGACAGGAAAGAGGGCATCAATTGCTTTACAGAGGGGCAAGAATGATGGTATAAGAGTGTTCGATGCAAAGGTGAGCGAGTGTTTTGAAGGAAATTAATAGCAGCAAGTGTTTTGCTCCCATAAATTTCTTAAAAGTTTAAATAGCTTCTTCAGTTTCCAACCACAGCTTGTTGACAAACAAGACATGTAAACAGGACCACGGAAGCGGAAACCATAAATCAAGATAAAAGAAGTCAGGGATGTGACATGGATGTAGAAGAGGTGAAGAAATAAATTAAAATTTAAATAGGGAGATCAGTGAAGCTCTCGTTGAAAAAAAATGAGGTGATGAAATTTTTTTTTTTTTGTCTTTTTGAGACAGGGTCTTGTTATGCAGTTCAGGCTGGCCTGAAACTCACTTTGTAGCTCAGGCTGGTCTCGAACTCACAACAATCTTCCTGCCTCAGCCTCCCGAAAATTTGAGGAAAGTTTAGAAGGTGACAAAAGCGTATGGTGGAGTCCATGTTACTCAAGTATGGGCAAAGCCAATCCAAACATCTACAGGTAAGAACATTCTGAGTATTGATGGGAAAAGCTATATAGGAGTGAAATGAGTATAAAGGAAAAGAGTAAGTGATAGAAGAGCAAAGAGTTAGGATGAATGTCTTAAGAAGATTTCAAGGGAACTGTGATGACTTTGTTTTACTGTGAGTGAGGTCATGAGTCATAGAAATGATTTAATCAGGAAAATGACCTTATTTGTCTTTACTTTAATAGTAATCCTACTTTAATAGGATCTATGCTGAGAAGAGACTCTGGGGACAGAGGCGTGAGTAAGGCAAGAATCCAGGAGTCTTTGACAGACTACATAGTGATGACTGAGAAGATGATCATATCTTGTGGAAGAGTAAGAAGCAATTAGATTGTGCATGGATTTAAAAATGAGACCCTGGAAATTTCTGTGTCACTGGATAAACTGAAACATGAAGAATGACTCAACATAGTTTTAGGCAGAATTACCAAGAAAGGAAATATAAAGAAAAGAAAAGCACTAAAAACTACCTCCTTGGGCACTCCAAAGTCAACAAAACAAGGAGAAGAAAACTAATTAAAAGAAAAAGAATTAGAAACCAGCAGAAGAAGGGGAAAAAATTGGAAATATCTGTACTGATGTTCTAAAAAATCAATGAAGAGTGACCTTCAATAAGGAGACAGTAACTTGGTCAAGTGCTGTAGATTTCAATAAAATGGGCTTAAGCTGTGTAAAAAATAATAGCAGGACAAGTCAATACACAAATTTCATCTGAGAGCTCTTGAGAAAGTGTTCAGTAACTACAGAGGTGGAAAATAGTTGAGTCAGAAGAAATGATAGTAAGTTTTCATGATGATGGTTACAATCTAGTAGACTGAGAAAATTTGGTTAGCCAGGAAAATGGCTAGAACTATGTCTGTGTGTAAGATGGACAAGGACTTGTGGACAAACATGAGGTTCTTCTGCAGGGGTGGGAGGAGGATAGATTGGAAGTATGCGTGCTGGTAGGTGAGTAGATGATGTAGAAATGTTCCGATGCTTGTTTCTATTTTTCTCTCCACAGTGGAACTGAGGATGGGGTTGGAATAGTATAGTTCTGTTGAAAGTTTGAGGAGAAAGACAGATAAATTACACAGGAAAGTAAGAGTGAATGACTATGGAAAAGAAGGGTAATTACCTGGCAGCAGTTAGCACCCTGCTGAGATTCGTGGTTCTTAAATTGAAGAAAAACTGGTCCATGTGACAGTGTTTTCCTTTAGGCTACATTACATTTTAAGCAGGGATTCTCCAAAACTATGGATTGGCCAAGAATTTGTGATGAATGGAAAGGGGAAAGGAAGTGGAAGAAACAGGAGAGAGTGAGGGTGATGATTAATCTTGGGATTTAATTGAGTAAGGTAAGAGGACCTTAGCCTTCCAGTTCATGTAGCATCACAAACTGACAAGGACACAGAAGGATTTGTGTGCATGATCTGAAGAGGTGCAAATGGCTGTGTGCAGCAGCTATCCAAAATGGGGAAGATTCTTATTCAAGGGCCGGTCACTTCATTGAGGTGTTTTTATTTTATTTTTTTAATGAATTTAGGACAAGGTCTACAAAGTGTACAGGGTCTCACTATGTAGATTTGACTTGCACAGATGTTCCTGTTTTCAGACTCCCAAGCGCTAGGATAAGCGCTGGGTGACACCACACCCAGTCTCAATCTCTATCTCAGCACTCCCTGGACATGGGGCCAATATGGCAGGCTGGATATCTAACCCCAGCCACTACACTGGTGCTTTAGTATGCTGAACTAGCCAGTCTACTGGCTAGTACACTTCACTGAACTTTTAAAAGTAAAATTGCATTTTCTTTATTTCACATACTTTAATTTCAAAACAAATTAAAAACTAAAATCACATTACATAAAGTCCAGCCCTGCTAGCCAATTATGAGAGGTTGGATTGTGAGGCTCTTTTTCTCTGTCTTAAACATATGGCAAAAGAGAGGAAAAAAGAATCAATAGACATCAGGAGAAATATGCAAAGTGCTTCCCAGGCCTTTAAACCAGTCCCTATCTTCTGGGACCTTTCCAGTCTTTAGAAATTGTGATTGGCATTACTGATGTTGTAGGTATTTTTGTTTTCTCTTTTCTTTCTTAAAGAGAGTACAAATTAGAATTAAGACAGAAGAAATTACAAATGATATAGAATTTCACTTAACAAACTAATATAAATTTCATAGTATTTGTTGTAATACATAGTGTCTTCCAACCAGTTATGAAAAATTGGAAGAAGAAAGAAAAAAAGAAAGAAATATAGATGAAATTAAGATGAGAAAAAGGAGAAACAATTGAAAAAAGGAGAGGAAGAAAATTAAAGCATTAATTGCTTCTTTCCCTAGACCAGCAGAAATGCTCAGCACAGTTGTCTGAACCATCCTACTTACATACGTAGATAAATCTCTTTCCCCGACTCCATCTCTTGTGCTTCTCCTCAACTCAGTGACTGTTTCCTTTTGAATAAGTTCATTCCCTTTTGTCACTGTTATTGTACATACCACAGTAATATATGTGCCCCATGTTTATAGCAGAGCAATTTGATATAGTTCAATCCTGGAAACAACCCAGATGCCCACCAGCTGAAGAATGTATCAAGAAGATGTGGTATTTTTACACAATGGAATATTATTCAGCTATAAAACAACACAAGTTTTGACTTGTTTTTGTCAGTAAATGGTTGCAACTAGAGAATGTATACTCTTAAGTGAAATAAACGAGACCAAGACCCACATGGGCAAACATCGTATTGTCTCCTTAGTGTGAGAACCTGAAAGAAAAAAGTGGAATTTATACATATATTTATATATTTTTTTCCCTTAGTTCCATTTCATGTGGGGAGCCACCTGGTCTTAGTCTTCTTTAGGAGTCTTAATAATGACCATATGCTGGCCTAAATTGAATACATATCATCCTTCTGCTCAATAAAATTTACCTCAGAATTTCTAAAGTTTGCTTACTTTTCTTAATTGTCTTACATAGGCAGTTTTATTGTGCAAGTTTACTTTTAAAAATGAAAGAAATATAAAATTTGTATAAGATATTAAAGTCTAGTGCCATAGGGAAAATTTGGGACAGCTTATCTTTTCTTCAAATTACTTCAAGGGCTTTTATAGCTTAAATCACCCCTGAAGGAACTAACACCTGATTCTACAGAAATAAAAACAAGGACATCAGCAGTTAATGTCCATACAACACACACAATTTGCCTTTATCTTGTGTTTGTATTCAACGCTGTGCTCCAGGCCCTGGGTGGGTTGTTATCTTGAAAGGATTCCATTAAACTAAGTGATAACAAAGTTCCCAGAACTATTTTCATTTATAAATAAATATAGAATTTCTATTGCTGAGCTATTAGGATTTTTTAGAAAAAAACATTTTAGATGTGTTTTGCAAAGATCTTAATTGATATCTGATAGAGTATTACCCAAGAATTTCTTTACTTATTTTAAATTGGGCAACAGAATTACTTAAAAAAAGAAAGTATTTTCCTATTAGAAATATATATCCACCATTTATCCTTAGAATATACCCAATAACAGTTTCTTTGACCTTTCCTGGTGTGTATGACTCCACTTTGGCAGTGTAACATGGTCCTTTTTCAGGGTTTCTCTTTTTCCACTTCATTCAAGGACTTAAACTTTGTGTCAAATCTGAAGTATATTTCATAGACTATACTTGTAGGAACTGTTTCTGTAGTATGAAATACATTTCAGAAGCCAATCCTTGAATTTTAGCAATTCAAGGCGGCTTCCGTTATACAGGCCAAGAACTGTTCCACTTAAATATTCAATCAAGAATTAAGTAAACTGTGTATCTCTTCCACCTTGCACCCCAGCACATCACCACCAACTATGACCCTAAGTCTCTGTGAGTTAGATCGTTGCTTATTGCTCTCAGACTGACGCCCACTATGACAACCACACCCACTCTGTCATTGGTAGTTGTGTCCCTACCAATTCGCCATCATACCAGTGTCCCATTACTCCCATTGAATTCAGGAATCCAAGCTTGATGGTACTGGTTTCCTCTATAGCTCCTTTTGAGGAATGTTAGAAAAGAGGCAAAAAGAAACTTTAACTATATTCGTGTCTTATAAACTACATTAGTCAGCTTTCAGTCATTGAGACAAACGACACGAGACCCAAATTTGTGGGAGCAGAAGTTTAACTGTGGCTTATGGTCTCTGAAGCTGCAGCCCATGATCGACTGACTCAAAGGTAGAAACAGCATTGAAGAACAGCATGGTGGATCAAAACCCTATACATTTGCCATGTCTTAGAAAAAGGCACAGGAGAAGAACAGAAATAAAAATGCCAGGGACCAAGTCTAATATGCAGTTTCACACCTCATCCCTCACATTGCCACCTGAACATTCAACCATATGCCAAGATGTGCTTTATCAATCCCTTATACAGCTCTCAAATCAATCAAGTTGATAAAATTAATCTGAAATAGAGGAAGGTATCCCAAAGGTAGTGGCTAACTAACTGGTGCTCAACACGGTACACCAAGCTGAGTTGAACTAGTATGGTGCTGGGCATGTGAGGTCTAAGGCAGGATTGCTGCCAGCGGTAAAAGAGGCAGAACAGGAGAAACTGTTGAGGAATGCTGTTTGGAGAAGCTGTTCAAGCTGTTGGAAGCTGCTAGTTCTCTTGGGCTTTCTGCTGGAGGACCTTGTTATGTTGGTTTTCTAAATGAACCTCACTGTTGTCATCAAAGGAGACCTTGGGACCTCCTTGTCTTTAAGAATGCCTGTGGTTTATTTTGGGGGAGTTGTGGTCCTCATCCTGAGTAACACTTCCTTGCTCTGAAGGGGAAGGTGGTGCACTGCTCAGTCTTGTGGAGAACCTTGTCACATTGGTTATACTTGTGCAATCTCAGGTTTCTTCATCACTGGATGAGCTCAGGGCCTCACTGTTGATGATAATGGCTATGGAACTTTTGGGGGAGCTCCGGTGCTTACCTTGTGCATTGCTTCCTGGCTCCAGTTCAGATTCCTCACCTTGCTAGCACAGATCCTTTATTCTGTTGGAATAGACTTTCTAGCTTCCACCGAAGGTCTAAAGCTTATACCTTTGGACCTTCTCAGCGCAGAATGATGATGCAGGTCTCTATGAGACATTTTTTGTGGGCTGTAGGTCTCCAGTTTGACTTGTGGGAGGCATTGTTGTGGGCTTTAGATTTTCAGCTGGAGTCATGCAGAATTTAAGATACAGGATTTCAGCTAGATTCTTTGGTGTTTAGTGTATGGACAGACTACCAGCACTTCTTGCATATATGATTTTTGGCCCATCATTATAAAATAATATGATAAAATTTGTCCTTTATTATATTGTTACTGTTAGGTATGAACCCACGTAATTGACCAGACCAGGCATTCTGACACAAGAAGATATTTTAGAGATCAAGAGGACTGGCTGAAGAGCGGACCAAGATAGTAGGGAACAAGGCAAGGAACAGGGCTTTTATGGAGTTTTGCATGCTGGAACAGCCAAGGGAGAGATAATTTTGGTAGGATTACCTCTTCTGGGGGGACTTTCAATGTTAACAAAAGAGACTTTCTGTGGTGGTTTGCTGAGGTTAAAGTCAGGCAGACTTGTTCTGAAGTTTTGGGCTTATCTCTGCATGGGGCAAAGGGAAGACAGTTTGAGGGCAGGGTGCTTGGGAAAATAAGGAAGAGAGTGTTTGGGGAAGGGTGCCTGGGAAACTATTTTATAGTATTTATTTTTTATTGAAGAACAAATAGCAATGAGACAGTTTCAAATCAAATTAACAGGACAGATTCAATAATTAATGCATTGCAAATTGTTTTCATAGTGGTTTGTTATCATACAAGGTGCATACATGATAGTCTACTTACAGATACTATTATAGAAGATGTGTCTAATCAATGAAATAAGAGAATGTGGCTGTATACTTATCTTATTTTTTAAAGCTGAATTATAGCACAGTTTCAATAATTAATACTTTTTACCTTGCTATCTTTCTAGTGGTTGTCCATAGTATTAGAAGCTGAAATAATATCCTGTCCAACCATTATTAGTGCAATTCTTGCTTCTCATAGAATTATGCAGAAGTATTGCATATTTATCCTAACTCTACTGTTTATACACACACATCATGGTTCTTCCTTTGTATCCCCCTTATGTTGTCTAGACCTGTCAAAGATGGACACTCCATTGTCGTTAAACCAATTTAGTACCTGAACTCGGCGACACAACCCAACACAGTCCAGAAGTCCACAATGATAGTGAGTTATCTGAAGAACCTGTTGACTATAGCCATTTACAGCTCAAGTTATTAGGGCCCCGTGTGATATACCTTATTTTTATACTTCTCTGCTGGATGGTTAAGTTTGAGATAGAGCAAGAACTATATACCAGAAAATGTAGCTTTTGCTTCTGATGAGGACAGTAAACTCTCCACAGGGTTTATCATGTAATTCCATACCTTACTCTGTAGATCCTTTGTGTGTATCAATCATATGGATGAGTCACAGCCAATGCTTGACCAGTTTTCTCTCTGTGAGAGCCTGAGAGAAAGATCTCTCTCCATGTGACTCTCCCCAGGAACACTATAGATCATCAATCTCTTTCCTCTGTGGCTAGACAATCTCCTTGCTCAGAAAATTTGGGGCACAACTGAGTTTCATGATGTTACAGTACAGGTTCACCTATGTTCTCAGTCTTCATTGACCTTCAAAGGCCAGGATCAAAATGTTCGCTGGCCTTGTGGCTTTTCTATTTCTCCAGTTTTAATCTGTAAACTTAGGCCGTTAACCATCCAGAAGAAAAACTGCTTAGTATCCTGCAGCATATGCAGTTAAGTTTGCCCTAACTATCTGACTCAATTGTATTTATTTATGTATTTATTTATTTATTTTGGAGTAAATGCATTTATTGATACACACTTTATATATAGTTCATGAAATAATCTATAAATACAAAAGCACATTTTCTTTTGGTTATCACCATGGTCCATGTAAATACTCAAAAGTCAGAGTCATCTGCAGGAAGCACTCCAAGTCACATTGTTAGTTTAGAATTGTTTTTAGTT
Source organism: Ctenomys sociabilis (assembly GCA_004027165.1). NCBI lineage: Eukaryota > Metazoa > Chordata > Mammalia > Rodentia > Ctenomyidae > Ctenomys > Ctenomys sociabilis. The sequence continues at coordinate 44,055 of PVKA01006964.1, forward strand.
GTTGTTGTGCATTTCTATTTGTATTTCTCCTTTTGATATCTTATACTAGGAAGACTATACGAAATTTTCACATGTGTGTCTGCTTTATTTCATTTATGGTAACATAACATAAAACATAACATAACATAACATAACATAACATAACATAACATAACATAACATAACATAACATAACATAACATAACATTAGTATATGTTCAAGTTGCATCCACTTCAATGTAAATGCTTCAAGTTTATCATTTTTTATAGCTGAGTAATACTTCACTATATAGAAATACCACATCTTTTTCAACCATTCGTCATATGACGGACATCTTGGTTGTTTCCAAGATCTTACTATCACAAATTGTGCTGCTATAAACATAGGTACACATATATCACGATGATATGATGTTCTCATTTTCTCTGGGAAAATTCCCAATAGGGTAACAGCCAGCTTGAATGGGATTTCCAGCCCTACTCATTTGAAGAGTCTCCACACTGATCTCCACAATAGTACCAGTCTAAATTCCCACCAGCAATAGAGAAGTGTTCCCTTTTCCCCACAATCTCTCCAACATTTGTTGTTGGCTGATTTCCCTAAGATAGCCATTCTTTCTGGAGTGAGATGATATCTCAGTGTTGCTTTTATTTGCATTTCATGGATGGCTAGTGATGTGGATCATTATTTCATATATTTATTCGCTTCTTTAATTTTGTACTCTGAAAGTCTATATTCATCTCAGATGCCCATTTCTGAATTCGGTCTTTAAATTTGAGGGCACTGTTATGTCTTATTTCTTTATCTATTCTAGACAGCAAACCTTTGTCTGATTGCTTATTACTTAGGATTTTTTCAAAACTTGTGGGTTGTCTTCTCACTTTGTTGACAGTTTCTTTTGACATGCAGAAACTCCTCAAGAAGAGTTGATCCCAGTTGTTGATTCTTTCAAGTATTTCCTGTGTGAATATATGTTTGTTTATGAACTCTTTGCCTACCCCTATGTCTTCAAGAGTTTCTCCTACTTTCTCTTCCAGGAGATTGAGTGTTTGTGTTTTAATGCTTAGATCTTTAATCCATTTTGACTTTAGCTTAGTGCATGGTGATAGAGCTGGGTCAAGTTTTAGTTTTTGGCATGTAGAAAGCCAGTTTTTCCAGCACCACTTGTTAAAGAGGCTATCTTTCTTCCAGTAAGCTTTTTTGGCCCCTTTGTCGAAGATCAGGGGGCTGAGTGTGCTTGTAGATGCCTCTGTGCCTTCTAATCTATTCCATTGATCCTCAGGTCTATTTCATTGCCAATATCATATTGAATTTATCACAGTGGCTTTGTAGTATAATTTCAAGTCAGGAATTATGATGCCTCCTGCCTTGTCTTTGTTGGCCAGTATTGCCTTTGCTATTGTAGGTCTTTGTGGTTCCAAATAAATTTTAGGAATGATTTCTCTAGGTCTCGAATGTATATTGGTGGCAGTTTGGCAGGGATTGCATTAAATGTGTACAACATTTGTGGGAGTATGGCCATCTTCACGATTTTGACTCTTCCTATCCAGGAGCATGGAATATCCCCATTTTCTGAAATTCTCTATAATCTCTTTTCGTAGGGTGTTGTAATTTTCCATGAAAATATCTCTGACTTCCTTGGTTAAGTGAATTCCAAGGTATTTCATGTTCCGCGGTGCTATGGTAATAAATATTATTCTATTGTTTCCCTCTCAGTGTGTTTGTTATCTGTGTAGAGGATTGCTATGGACTTTTGATTATTGACTTTGTGTCCTGATGTGCTACTGAATTTCTGTATCAATTCTAGTAGTTTCTTGATGGAGTTTTTTGGGTCTTCCACATAAAGTATCATGTCTTCTTCAAATGATCATAATTTAACTTCTTCTTTGCCTATTCTTATTGCATTTATTTCTCCCTCTTTTCTAATGGCTGTTGCTAATGATTCAAAACCTATATTAAATAGGAGGGGTGTATTGTACCTGATTTAAGAGTAAAAGATTTCAGTTTTTCCCCATTTAGGATTATATTAGATTTTGGGTTGTCATAGATGGCTTTTGTCAAGTTAAGGTAGTGTTCATCTATTCCAATGTTTTGTAACACTTTGAAAATGAATGAGTGTTGGACATTGTGAAAAGTTTTCTCTGTATTAATTGAGATGATCATGTGATTTTTAGATTTCAGTCTATTAATATAGTGTATTACATTCATAGATTTTCAAATAATGAAACATCCTTGCATCTCTGGGATGAATCCTACCTGGCCATGATGTATGATATCTTTTACGATTTGCTGTATTCTGTTTGCTAGGATTTTGTTGAGTATTTTTGCATCTATGTTCATGAGGGAGATTGGCCTGTAGTTCGCCTTTTTAGTTGTGTCTTTCCCTGGTTTTGAAATCAGCGTAATACTTGCCTCCAGAAATGGTTTTAGGAGGACTGCTCCCTTTTCAATTTCATTGAAGACTTTGTGGAGTGTAGGGATTATATCTTCCATAAATTTCTTGTAGAATTCGTCTGTGAATCCATGAGGACCGGGAGTTTTCTTTGTACACAGGCTTTTTATTACATTTCATATTTTGTTGATTGTTTTTGGTTTACTGAGTGGTGTCATATCTTGATGCATATTTAGTAATTTGTATTTTTCTAGGAATCTATTTCACATGTGTCTTCTATTCTGTGAGCATAAAGATTCTCAAGGCAGCTAATGACAATCTTCTGATTTTGCACTGAGTCTGTGGTGCTTTCACCCTTTTCATTTCTTATTGCTTTTATTTTAATTTTTTTCTTTCCTCATTTTGATGAGGTTGGCTAGAGGCTTATCGACTTTATTTAGTCTTTCAAAGAACCAACATTTTGATTTGTGGATTCTTTGGACTGTTTTCTTCATTACAGTTGAATTACTTTCTTCTCTAATCTTTATGATTTCTTCCCATCTTTAGGCTCTGAGTTTGGTTTGCTCTTCTTTTTCTCGATGTCGGAGGTGCAACATTAGGGTGTTTATTTTTCCCATTCTGTTTTCCTAATGTGTGAATGCATAGCTATGATTTTTCCTCTAAGAACTGCTTTAATCGCATCCCATAAATTCCAGTAAGTTGTGGTTGAATTTTCATTTAATTGTAGATATTGGTGAATTTGTAATTTAATTTCTTCTGTGACCCATTGATTATTGAGTAGAGTTTTGTTTAATTTCCATGTATTTAGAGGGCATTTTCTGTTTCTTTTGTTGTTTATTTTCAGTTTCATTGCACCGTGGTCAGACAATATGAATGGGATAATTGATATTTTCTTGCATATGTTCAAGCATGACTCCTGGACTTGTATGTAGTCTATTTTGGAAAATGACCCATGTACCGCTGAAAAAATGTGTATTCAACTGTGGTGGAGTGGAACACTCTATATGTCCACCAAGTCCATTTTTTCCAAGTTCTGGTTCAGTTCTGCCATCTCTTTGCTAATTTTTTGTCTGGTTGATCTATCTTTTTGAGATAATGGGGTGTTAACTTCTCCTGTTACGACTGTGGTCTTGGATATTAGGTTTTTCATGTCCACTAAGATTTGTCTTACATAGGTGCGTGCTCCTGGGTTTGCTTCATAGATATTTAGGAGTGTTACCTCTTCCTCTTGAACTTTTCCCCTAACTAATATACAGTGGCCTTCTTTCTGTCATTTGATCATTCTTGGTGTGAAGTTGAGACTGAGAACAGAATTGCTACTCATGTTTTTTTCTGAGGTGCTAGGGCATGTAGTATTGTTTTCCATCCTTTGACTTTGAGCCTGTGCAAGTCTTTTGGAGTTAAGTGTGTTTCTTGTATACAGCATATTTTTGGATTTTTGTTTCCTAATCCACTGTGACAGTCTAATTCTTTAATTGGTGAATTGAGTCCTTTTATGTTGATGGTTATCATTGAAATTTATTGACTTATGATTGTCATGATATTTACCTGCAGTTGTTTACTCCCTTTTATCCTGTGTTTAATTGTTTGCCCTGGTTAGCGTGTTCCTGTGTTCCTTCTGTTTTCATTCATCGATTTCTGGTCATTGTGGTCTCTGTCTAGAACATCTTTCAGTAGTCTGTGTAAGAATTACTTTGTCTTCATGAAATTTTTAGTTCTTCTTTGTCCTGGAAGTATTTCACTTGTCCATCAGACCTGAACAAGAGTTTTTCAGGGTTTAATACTCTGGGTTGAAATATGTTTTCACATAGCACTTGTAGAACCCTGCAGTATGCTCTCCTTGCCGTCATGGTTTGTGTAGAGAAGTCAGCTGTAATTCTGATAGGTTTTCCTTTGAATGTGACCTGCTTCTTCTCTCTTTCAGTATATTCTTCCAGTATATTGTTCTTGTGCCAGATTTCTGGGATGTTGTCTATTATATGTCTTGGTGTTTTTTACTTGGGTTGAAGTTATTTGGTTTCTGTATGTTTCAGTTACCCGAATGTTGGATTATTTCCTCATATTTGGGAAGTTTTCTGTGATTCCTCCTGCCCATATTTGTGGGGAACTCTTGTAGGTCCTCGTCTCTGCCCAAGAAATCAATATTTGTAATTCTAAAGTTATATTATTGGAATTTCATCGAGTTGATTCCAATCTACCACTATCCATGCAACCCACAGTGAAAATAAAGACACTAAGTTATATTTCAGCCACTGGGGAGTCAAGGGGCTCTAAGTCCTGCCATGAAGATGGCTTTCTGGAACAAAGAGAGCGACCCAGGGCCTCACCCAGTATTTATTCAGTCTGGGAGTGGCTTGAGGAAGATTGATTGAGAATTGTGGGAAGTAGGTGACTACTGTGAGCTGAGCTATGTGAGTAGCCTACATTTACCTCTGCCATATATAGAGAGGATGTTCAGAGAGAGTAATGTGCATTATATAGTATTTAACATTTTTGGAAGTCTGGTGCTTCAGCTTTGATGTAGTCTTTCATTCCACAGGAAGTCATAGCCTCTATCTCAAGGCTTGATCCTAGCTGGTGGCATGAAGTATTGGCTCTACTGTCCTGTCTCCACCCGGCTCACATTAAGGAGCAGCAGGCTTATCAGAAAAACACATGTGCCACCTTCAATGACTATCACCAGCACCTCAGCTTGACCAGTACACACTGCTTAAGGCCAATTGAAGGATAAACAGAAGTCCTTGGCAGCTCTGTAAATAACAATACGAGGAAATAGGATCAGGCTCAGTCAAAATGGAGAAAGTCTCTCTTCTTTCAAGGAGACCTGCTCAGGTGGTCCCCCACACATATTCTTTTTTATATCATTTGCATTTCCTCCTTCTTTCTCATTTATGCCAATTAATCTCATATTGGTCATCTTGGCATCATCTTGCGGGTAATGAACTATTTGTTCCTGTATTGTCATTGTTTTTAAGAGATCCTTTCTCTCCTTTTCACTAGCTGCACCAGCGTCCTCAAGATCTGAAACTCTGTTGCTTTCCCTCAAGTGGTTTTGTAGACTCGTGAATGATATTTTTAGTTCTTTTATGTCTCTTTGACTCTGCTTCATGTATTCTACTTTTCTGTGTTGCTCATTCCAGGAATCTGTCATATTTCTGATCTCTATTTTTTTTTTTAATCAATGTCTTCTTTAGAGGTAGTTGTTAATTCTTTTAATGCAGAGTTTCTTACAAATTGGCGTTCCTCTATATATTTCTGAAATTGATTCTCTACTTTAGATGCTATGATTTCAAAGAATTCTTTTTGTTATTTCAGAAATTATTTCTGCTTTGAGTTCCTCTTTACCTTTCTGCTGTTGTTTCTTTGCTTGCAACATTGTTAATTCATATGTTTCAGCTGCAATAGTGTTCTCTGCACTTGTTCTGGGTGGTCATTACATTTTCCCCATATGTTTCTGGATTTGATTCATTACTTCAGATGCTATGTATTCAAATATTTCTTTTTTTATTTCAGGTGCTAATTCTGGTCTGAGTTCCTCTATACCTTTCTGCTGTTGTTCCTTTGCTTCCGTCTCTGTTAATTCTTTCATTTCAGCTGAGCCAGTGTTTTCTGCACTTATTAGCTGACTCAAGGTCTGAGATTGCATTTTTCTCCTTGTCTGTCATTTTGTATAGCACTGACCTCTGACCTTTGGTGTAGAGCTTTGGTACAGTAATAACCTGATGAGATTTGGGTGCCAGTTTATTAAGTTTGAGATTATCTGGTTATGCCTGGCCTGGATCTAGCTGTTGTGTTCAGTTCCTTTTTGTTGCAGCTGTTTTGGTACAACTGTGAGCCTGCGGTTCCCCTCTGTGTTGTCCCTGGTCCAGGTCCAGGGAGCACTGGGGAGCGCAGAAGCTTTCCCTCACACTCACCAGGCTGTGCATGGGTGGATCAAGTTCTGGGAGAATCACAGAAGTTCTTGCTCCCTTGGCGCACTTGGAGGCAGGGGCTCTGGGTATTTGCCAGGCGGGCCTGTCTGTGGTGTCTCAAGCAAGACTCTGGCTAGGATGTCTTGGGGCCTGAAGTTCTGGATGGCACAGAGCATGCACTGGAAGAAGCCAGAGGCTCTCCCTCAGACTCACCACACCCTCACTGAACCAGAGTGCCGAGAATGGAAGAAATTCCCACTTGGTTGGTGGGCTTGGGGGCAGGGACTCCAGGGAGTTGTCAGGTGAGTTGGCCCTGTATGTCTAAGGCCAGTTGCTTGCTCCTGAGAAACTTTACATCATGAAACTCCAAACCACAACATTAAAGCTATAGGATATTAAGCTAGATTGAAACATTAGATTGGATTAATCATATATTACCTATTTCCCTATCAAGTGAGTGTGAAATTTCAGCTGATTTAGCTTATCAGATGATAAAATAAGGTACACCTTAGAGTACTTCATTAACACTGTGAAATGACTCAAAACTGTCCAGAATGTATAAATAAATTGTATGACAAATAACTCAATTACCCATGGCCTCTACTATTACTGCATTACCTATTGCTCTAGCCCACACCTCTGGCCTTATGAGTTATTTCCTATGACTGCATGAAGAAGAAAAGATTTATAACTTGTGAATAGATAGTTGTGGTGATATACAGGTACTGTCTTAAAATGGACAAAACTGGGTCCTCAGACCCTTTCTGTGACATCCATACAGTGCAGTGGTAGAAGAATTATTTCCAGTGGACTAAACTTCAAGTTATTTACTTGGTCATTTATTTTTCTAGGAAGGGTAAGTAACCAGCTGTTTATAACAATTCATTAGATGTGGCCAATAGTTTGACAGGACTAGAGAACTGGTAAGAGAGAAGTCTTAGGCCTAGGTATATTTTTCAACATGAGTGAATAATGTGATGATGTTTAATACTCATGTCCCATGTGATCGCTTAACCAATGGTGACTTCAATAGAGAATGACTTCATGAATTCAGAGGGTTGGCTGTCCTGCTCCCTGAATATCACTCAACTTTTCCTGGACCCTCTTATCATTGTCCAATAGGGTCTTGAATTGAGTGAGGTGTTCTGTGGAGGCAGCAATAAAGTTAAACCTGAACTCAACAACATAGTGATCATTCGTTAAAGTGAGTGGCTGCATCTCTGATGACTACCCATTTATCCAGCTATAGAACTTTATCCCTGAATCTCTCAGATAGCAGCCTTCCCAAGTTGTTCACATTGATCCTGCTGTCTGGCAAAAGTAGGGCTTGTAGGTTTTGAAATGTTAGTCTAGATATGGATCTATCTTAACTTACAGATTTTCCAAGGTATATATCGAGATTCATGATTCACTTTGTATTCTTTTCGAACAGAATACATTTTTTATCTCCAAATATGTGAATTTATTATTATTATTAATTATTATTATTATTTTGTTTGCTTACTTTTAGTGCCAAGAACTGAACCCAGGGCTTCTAGCTTGCAAGCATTCAACTGCTGGACCAAATCTCCCCAGCTCTTATTTATTTATTTATTTATTTATTTATTTATTTATTTATTGTGTGGTATGTATTAAATAAAACAGTTTTTAGGAATTTCCAGAAATTTGCACAATAGTGAAAAGCTATAGTGAATGTGCTTAATCCTGTTAGCTTGATTTAGCTTGGGAGATACATAGGAGACATATAAAGCACACATTTGGACATGTCTAGGTGGCTCACAGAGGTTGTATATATTGTTCGTGTCCTTCCTATTTTGAACTGTTCCCCTGTTTTTTCTTTCAGTCATTCTGTTATGACCTTCAGCCTTTATGCTTCTGCCATAGAGCCAACTGACAATGAACTGAATCTCTTAAAACTATAAGCCAAATTAAACATCTTCTTCTTCAAGTGATGGGTATTTAGTATTGGGTTCCAGTGATGCAATATTTGGCTAACACAAGAGAGTATATCAGAACTGAAACATTCAGGAGATGCCTCAGTTACTTTACTCTGGTTGCTGGGACAAAATACCCACCACCCAAAATTAAGGAAGGAAACATTTTTATCTCACAATCTGTAGAGTTTTCAGTTCATATTCAACTGGCTCCAAGACAAAGTGACACATGGCAGAAGGCAGGAGTTCATGGTGGCAGAAAATAGCAAAAGCAAAAAGGCAGGAGGAACACTGACAGAGTACGAGCCTCTTTCGCTTCCTTATATTGCATTCAGACTGCTTGCCCCAGGATGGGGCACCAACTCCCATGATCACAGCATTGGATCATGAATGAATCACAGATTCTAGAAGGCTGCCCATGACTGTGTGAGGAATTCGGGGGGACATTCAGACAGAAACCACAGCAGGAGGGCTATAAAGAAATTTGAGTTGTCACTGGGATGAGGTAATTCTACTTGGAAGGGTAGAAAGGGATATGATTTTTTAATGATTATTATTTCAACCAAAAGCACAGAAGAAATGAAAGTTGAAGCAACAATTTCTTTTGGCACCATGGAGAATTTATGGCCTGTATACAGTACCTGGAATTCAGATTTTATCCTGAAAAAATCATGGAGTATTGATAGCTTGTGATCTGAAAAGTGACTTCATCAAAGGAAAATGTTAGAGTGCCTTATTTATAAGATAGAAAGAGTGAAAAACTATTTTCAGATATATATGTCCAGTACTCTGCTATTATACTGGTTTAGTTGAAAAAAATGATTCCTAATATAATAATAAGACTGCAAAAGAGATTTCATGGAGAAGATTTAGAAGGAAGAATTAAAAGTACTTTTAATTAGATCATATTTATAACATATTTCATGGTGTGAGTGCATGTACATTCATGTGAGAGAGGTGAGAACAATAAAGCTAAGCTCTTCATGATGCTTTCATGTTGTGTGTAGGATTGAGAAGACATAAAAAGTAAAAAAGAAACCAAAAACGACATTGATGTCATGTTGTATTCATGGCACAGGAACAGAAGGCCAGAAAACATTATGCCTCATTCCAGAATTACACCCAACGCTCCCTGAGGACATATCTTGCGACAGACGCTATGTTAAGCCTATTTCATGCAGTCTCTTATTTAATTTGTACATAAATTTGACGATAGGAGTAATTCTTAGTTTATAACTGAGAGATTAAAAATCTGAGATAGAAACAGGCTGTGTGTTTAGTTGCAGTAAATAGAAGTATTTAACTGGAAATGGTTTAACCTTGCCAGGGTTTTAGAAGAAATAGAGATGAAGAGGCTCTCTGTCTCTGTCTCTTTAACTCTGTTTGTCTATCTATCATGTCACTCTCTGTCTTTCTGTCTCTATCTCCCTGTCTCTATCCTTATCTCTTTGTCTCTATCTCTCTGTTGCATCTCTCTCTGTTTTTCAGTCTATCTCTGTCTGTCTTTCTGTCTCTATTTCTCTGTATCTGTTTCCGTCTATGTCTGTCTGTCTGCCTCTCCCTCCCTCCTTCTCTCTTTCTCTCTCTCTGTCTCTCTCTCTATATATATATACATATATATTTATATGTGTATATATATATATACATATATATTTATATGTGTACATATACATATACATACATATATATATATATATATATATATATATATATATATATATATTTAAATTGTATGGATTTCTGAGGTCAATATACTGACCCAAGGCCCTGGGTATGAAAACCAAGTCACTGAAACCATGTCATTTTAAATCATAGTGTTCAGACTGAGATAAAGAATGTGACATGGCTCTAACCTTACTTCAATTAATGTTCTTAATTTCAATATTATTGATCTTCTGTAAAAGAACCTTAGGGCAGAAGCAAAATGAAAATTAATCATCTTGAACATTAAAATCGATGAGAAAAATGTGAAGATGCACAGTAGTAACTCCCAGACATTGCTGTGTCATTGCCTACCTCACTACATACTCACTGGATAAAAAATAACTTTTGGAGATAGGCTTGCTTATTCATACATTATGAACATACAGTGAACTTTAAAAGGGTACCATAAAAGTATCTGTAAGCAATGTTGAGTTAAGAACCTTGAATTGACTTTCCTGTGAGTGTAGGAGTTGGAATTTTAGATATTTGAGGCTTTCCCAAGGGTGTTCCATGAAGCTTTGTCTAATACTTGTCTGATGGACCTCCTTACACACAGTGCTATGATCAAGTAAGTAAACAAAGTGCTGACTCTAACCAATTGAGGTGATTATTTTCTTTCTTTCTTTCTTTCTTTCTTTCTTTCTTTCTTTCTTTCTTTCTTTCTTTCTTTCTTCCTTTTTTTCTTTCTTTCTTTTCTCTCTCTCTCTCTCTCTCTCTCTCTCTCTCTCTCTCTCTCTCTCTCTTTCTCTTTCTTTTTGTATTTTAGGGAAGGGTGTACAGTTTTCAGGATCTCATTAAGTAGATCGGACACATAGTGATCCTCCTGTTTACAGTCTCCCAAATGCTTGGATCATAGGTGCCTGCCACCATCCCCAGTATCAATCGCAGTCTCAGCGCACCCTGGGTGCAAGGCCGGAATGGCATACCTGGGGATCAAACTCCTGGCCCCTGCATCTTCCTAAGCAGGCGCTTTAATCCTCTGATATATTTGGCCCACCTTTGTGATTTTCTGTCTTGTAGTGGGCCTCTGAATCAGTACTCTAGAGTAATCTGGAATCATTATGTTTGGGGTAGAATATGCCACGTCTCTAAAGCTTAATTCTCCACCCAGGTCTTTTTGTAAGCATCATCCTAATGGAGTTGTTGTGTTTAATTAATGCTTTGACACAACAATGACTAGATTTCTTGTAAAGAGGTAAGTACAGTGCACTATATGGAATAGTGAATATCACAATATAGATTGTATGATATAATATTTTAGAGTATCCTTCCTTGTAATAAATGACATTTGGAAATCATTTAACTATTCAACTAATGTTTTCTGAGCATAAATTGCAGAAAATATTTATTTATTTATTTATTTATTTATTTATTTATTTATTTATAATGTGGATTGGACTCAGGACCTTGTGCTTGCCAGGCAGGTGCAATTGCCAAAAATACTGAGAATCATAAATAGGAAAGCAAAAATTATTTCTAATCCCCTTATCTGAAGATGATCACTATTGTTATTGCACATCTTTCCATTTTAGTTGAGAATTTCTTCTGGTTGCAAACTGAAATAGACAAAAGCTGAAACCAATTCAGTTCTTGGGCTCAATGTTGACCTTATGGGGAAATGTGGTTTTGTTCTCCTCTGATCCGGTTTGTGACCAGAACCACGCAAAGAATTTAGTTCGTGAACCAAGGTACCATTATACATACCTGCTTTGGCTCCATTTCTTCCTTGTTTAACATTCGAATCACTCTGTCATTCTACCAAGGTAGCTTTACATAGATAAATTTTAATTTACTATATTTTCTTTGAAGTACTGTTAGCAGCTGCAGTGGAAAAAGGCCCGGATGTATTATCAGATTTTCAAGTTTATTTTCAATACTTGCTACTAATTAGCTACATGCCCATTGCTTACTTAGTATATTTAGGTCACAATTTTCTTTTTCTTTTTTTTTTCTCATTTATTATTTGAGCTCATTGAATCAAGTTATTACTAAACTCAGAAATAGCTAAATAGCACCATTGTATGATTTCCCATATTATGTCAGACTCTAGAGTGTCTGAGTTACCTGACATTATGGTGTTATTACCTCTCTCTAAATACTTTGTACACCACATTGCATCTGTTCTATGTAATAGCTTGCAATAGATGGAACATCAATATTAATTAGGAAAAGATCAATATTAATTTTGACTGCTTATATTTTATACTCGAAATTTAAATGGAGAAATTTACATTAACCACAGAGTATCACTTTGTGTATTCAACTTAAAGATGTTTAGTTCTCAAAATATTGAGAGGCTTTCCATTCATAATTCTGTCCTTGCTGTAGTAGTACTTAGGGTAATTGATTATAAATATGAATTATTCTTGAAAGGATGGGTAAAATGTAGATGTAATTGACATGAGTTAGACCTAAGCTGCTATTTAGGAAAAGCAAGTCACTGCTAACTTTCTCATGTCTCTGGTTCCTCCACTTTATCATCTTCAGAATAAAAGGACTTGGTGTTGCTCAGGTATCAATATGATCATGTACATAAGAAATTTATTTTGGGGTGGGAGAGGACAATCAACTATCATATTCATTGCTCTTTAAGCTACTGAATAAAGCAAGTTACTTCTTTCTATATGTTTCTATGCTTTTCTTGCTTCAACGACTTTATTAGTATGCCATGTTATTAATTAGATTCATTGTCCTTTGGGATGGGACCACTGGTCATTAATTTTTAGATTTTATAATAGATTCCAAATATCTCCTTATAAGTAGACACATGACAAGAGGTCATGGATGTAGGCTGATGGGACCTTGGGGAATCTTTTCTTCAGTGTCTTACACCCTTTCCCAAGCGTTGTGAAGGTCTCACTTAAAAAAGACTTTCATTCCTGCTGTCATGTGTTGAACGGACACTGGCCCCAGGGCACACTGAGCCAGAACAGAGTCTGGATGTGGTGGCTCATGCCTGTAATCCCAGTACTGGGCAGACTAAAGCAGGAGGATCACCATAAGTCTGATCTGTAGAGTGAGGCCTTGTACCAAATACACAAATGAAAAAAAGAAAAGAAAAGACTTTAAGTGGGATATGGAAAATTATATGTGTCTAAATACAGTTCTTATGAGTAGGATTTTTAAGCAGGGCTAAGTATGTTCATTTTACTTTAGTTTTTAAAATTTCATGGAAAAAAGTAAAACAATTGCATAACAAAATAATGGAGAGCATAGCGTAATGTTATCTTCAAAGTAATTATCCAGAATACAAGATGTAGGTATTAAAATTTCTCTGATATTAGCACAAACTTTCCTTTTCAATGAGCTAAGAAATACTGATAGTGTAAGGTGCTTGCATTTCTTTCCTCTATCCCTCTCCATCCTTTCCTCTTTCCCTTTCCATCCTTCCCCCTTTTCCCCTCCATCCTTTCCCCTTTCCCCCATCCTCAATCCTTTCTCTGAACAATTTCTTCCTATGTCACACTCTCCAGCTTACATTTTAGACCTTCTTTACTCTGTCAGTTTCTCACTCCAGAGTGACTACAAGATATTTCAACACAGGATGAGCCTGATAGTTTGGGAAGAATAATAAAAAGAAAAAATTCAAAGTTAAAAGAAAAGTGTGGGGAGAGCGGGAAAATCTCCCGGGAGCGGTTGATGTGGAGCTCTGTGGTGATCCATCAGGAACGGAGAACATTGCAGGCTCGAAAGCAGAGGTCTGTTTACAGCAATATTTATTTCTTTGCTGCCTGGGCACGTTCAAAATATATAATATTTTCCCAATGACTACTTCAGACACAAAACAAGGGAAGATATTTTATAAAAAGAGTGATTTGGAATCCATTCTGCATTTCCACTGTGAATACATCACTACAGAGCTATTTTGTGTTGTCTCACAGTACTTCAATGTCGTTACCAAGAGCGATACCTGAAACAAAGAGGACAAATCATTATTAACATATAAAAGCTTGTATAAATAAAAAGAAAATGCTAGTTTCTCCATAGAAAATGAACAAATTACATGGGGAATTGGTGCAAAGACAACAAAATCCAGATGGGCAGTGCACATATAAAAATGTTGCAGGCTATCCAAAAAATTTAATTTTAAACAGAAAATATCATTTTTCATTTATCAACTGATAGCCATTTATAATATTGTTGTTAAAGCTGATCTATAAGTCACAGGAATGTAAATTATTATGGATGTTCTGGGTTTGTCAGTGGGTACCAATTGTCTTTAAAATTTCATAGTATTTGTGCTTGTGTGTTTTCACTTGTGGCCATTTGAAATTAAAAATAAATTAAAGGAAGATACATGTAAATAAGTACATTCATATTTATAATAGGAAAATACTAAACAAAATTTAAGTATTCAGCCATAGGAAATGATTGAAGTATCTTACTCCCATCATTTATAATTGCATACACTCATTAAAGAACAAAATTCTCAAAGAACATTGAAATTCTGTGTAGGAACATTTATTATAAAACTGCTGAAGGAGAAATGAAAAATTTTTACTAAGCATTTTCTGCATTTTTCATTTTTATTCGCCGGTCCAACTATAACACAGGATAAGACCAGGTCTGATGTTGAAGGGAGAAACATAGAACAGCAAGTGTTATTCTTTTGTTAAACCCCTACAGTGTAGACATTGAACTGTAGTTAATACAATCTTGCTTTCTGTGTTTCTTGAGCAAAGGGACCAGGCCCTGTTATAGGAGAAGTCAGGCTCAGAGCAAAAAGAAAGTGTAAAGTCCTTTGCTTCTTTTCTTCTTCTTTTAACTTTTTATTAATTTTTGGTTTTGGTGGAACCGCGGACTGAACCCAGGCCCTTGTGCTTGCCAGGGAAGCGCTTATTCCACTAAGCCATCTCCCCGGCCCTTAACTTTTTCTTGATTTTAATGAGAAAGAAATAGCAATGAGACAATTTTGAAACAGGTTAGAAGGACAGTTACAATTATTAATTAACTATATGTTGTTGCCTTCCTAGTAGTTATTCAGAGTACAAGATGCAGAAATAATATCTTATCTAAACAATATTAGTACAAATCTTTATTCTCACTGAACTAAGAGAAAGGAGCTATACAGCTACCCTAACTATTATATATATATTAGGTAATTATATATATATATATATATATATATATATATATATATATATATATATATATATATATATATATAGAGAGAGAGAGAGAGAGAGAGAGAGACAGATAATATTCTCCTCCACACCTCTGGTAAAAACCATTTTAGTGGTGATCTTTACTGATTAAAAAAGACATGAATTTCTTGGGTAACAAGCTAATAATAGATTCCAAATATCTCCTTATAAGAGATACACACACTACAAAATGTTCCTTCATTTACATCCCCTTTTTTTGTTTTGTTTTGTCAGAGCTGGGTGTTCCATTCTAGAGAATCTGTATTAGGAGAAGTCATTAAAGGACCTTTTCATACTTGATGCCAATTCAAATATTGTAGGTACTTGAATTCAGCAAAATTACCTAATATAGTCCAATAGTCTGTAACAGTAGCGGGTTATCAGCAAAACTGGCAATTGTCAGAACTTGTTGACTTGAGCCTTTTACAGCTCAGCTTATTACTATAGCTTTACTTTGTATACCTTGTGGTTAT
Source organism: Ctenomys sociabilis (assembly GCA_004027165.1). Classification (NCBI taxonomy): domain Eukaryota; kingdom Metazoa; phylum Chordata; class Mammalia; order Rodentia; family Ctenomyidae; genus Ctenomys; species Ctenomys sociabilis. The sequence goes on from PVKA01006964.1 coordinate 59,593, forward strand.
ACTTTTCTGATCTAAAATACAAACCCATTATTTATGAAAGTTTGTCAACTGCTAAATATTACTATGCATTATTAGTGCTCCTACTTGTAGCTCTGGAAATGCAAAACTGTAACTTTTTAACCACATAATCTCTCTTAGGTAAGAATTTCTGTAGTTACTAAGGTTATAACCGAAAAGTCCATTATTAATAAATCATCCATCACTTCAGATGGGAGATGACATGGCACTGAATGAAGTATGGGGCCCTTCTGATTTTCTACGCTTGGGTCCTAAGGGTCTGCTCTTGTCACATGTCCTTGAAGCTGGCTTAGTGGGAACCACAGTGTATCATCTCCTTATGTAAAGCAAAAACTAAAGTAACACATACTTAGCTTGTTACCCAAGAAATTCATGTCTGTTTTTAATCACTAAAGATCACCACTAAAATGGTTTTTACCAGAGGTGTGAAGGAGCATATTTTATCTCAAAGCATATTCCCACACATATTCCTGATGAACTCAATGTGTTAGCTTATATCCTATGTCAGACTGTCAAACTTCTTTTAGTATTTAGTTGCTTTAGCTAAAATTTCTTGTTATCATCACACACAGTACAATCATTATATAATGCAATCAGAAAATAAACTCTAGACTTTCACAAACTCCACAGGAACATAACTGTCAAACACATTCACAACCTTTTCTTACTATACTGAGCAACTGCAGGTATTACAAAATTCTCAGTCAGTTTCAAAAGTGGAAATTTCAATCTTTCATTTGGAAGATCATTGATCTACCTGATTTTCTGGATAAAGTGCTGGAATGAATGCTTATGTAGTTATAATAGAAAGCTATCCCTGATGAGTTTGTTAAGATTGGAAAAATCATGCTCAGGATGTAGAAGTATAGCCTCATTTATACATTTGGTACAATCGGTTGGGATGCTCTGGTTATATCATGAGATAGATGATTCCAGAAGTGTAAATTATAAATAATATAATATTGAATTTACCTTAGGTAACTGGGAGCCATCAGTAGCCTAGACAATGCACCAAACACTAGAACCATTACTATCCTTAGTCTTTCTTTGCTTCCTTCATGTACTCTGAAACATGAATTAAGAGACAACTATATATACAACACACATACAAATGTGCATGCACACACACACACACACACACACACACACACACACAAGTTCCCCTAGGAATGACAGAACTGTGACACAGAAGACAATTTGAATATCACATAATTTTCACTTGTCACAAAAAGTTATTTTGTTGATTATTCTGAAACCTTTTGCAACCTTAAAAGCCAATATTGGCTGGAAAGCCATTAAAACTAGATGGGGTTTGGGTTTGGTCCTTGGGCTTCATAGTTGGCTGATCTCTATTATAAAACATTCTTCAAATGTAAATAGTTGAATGAAATAATAAGGGAGAAATGGGAACATGAATAAACAAGAGAATGAATGGAATGGAATTAATATTACTTGACCTGGATAGAAAATGGAATCATTATGCAAAAATTAAACTTTAATCATGTCAGACCTAGTTGAGTTTTGCTTAATTAATGTCTCAATTCCAAAATTGTTAAGGATGTAGATATAGCATTTCCAGTAGAGTTCCTTTTACATTACAAAATGAATGTTGGCTGATTATGGAAAATTTGACAAGTTTCAGGATGAAAAAGATTACCACATGGGTCCTCTTCATCATCTAAAAATAAATACTAACCTTCCTATTTCATCATTTGAGCATATTCTTGTGTTCTAAGATGCTGCATGGAAACGGTTTCTAGCATTGCTGTGCTTTAGCCCTTAACAGCCCACACCCACGCTCCAAGGCAGCTCACATACAAATTCTACATAAAAGGCCAGGCGCCAGAGCATGCTCTCTCTCTAGGGAGGATGATCACTGCCAGGTCCAGCTGTGCTTGCCCCAGCAGTCACTACGTGCTGCTGAGAAAATGGGGACATCACTTGTCTCCAGCAGCTGCAGAATGTCTGTTAAGTTCCACTTTACAGCATGTGATGTTTTCCTAAACCATTCATTGGAAAGGGGCACCCAGCATGGGACTCTGATGTGCTCGAGAGTTCCTTGCCTCAAGGGCAGGGATGTCTGCTCCATTAAAAATGCATCTGCATGAAGTGTCCTCTGATGTGTCCTTCATCCTGTCTGGCTTGCTGGCATGTTCAGCTGAGCCAGGAATGAATAGCTGGGCAATGTAGAGTCCTGTCTGGACTCACACATCTCCAGTGAGTGTGGCTCCGCAGGTAACATTCTGATGCAATTTCTTCTACTCCAGAGACAGAGCATTCCTCCTAAGGCTGTGTGACATTCAGCTAAGACAGACCAACCGTGCAAGCTACACAGGCATTTCATCTTGTGGGACTGCACCTCCAGGAGAAGTCTCCAGACATCTTTCCCTCCAGAAGCTGCAAGCTCATCAACACATTCTCACTTCTTCCCCTTTCCTACTTTGTACAGAAAGTCATTTTTCAGGGGAGTGGGTAGAGAGCAGATCTTCACTACTGCTCTTACTACTAATATTTCTTCCAAATCATTTGTCTCACCCTCCAAAACTGCCTTTCACTCCAGGGCTTAGATTTTAGAAATCAGCTATAGGATGATATGTATTTTCTCTATTTCCATTGTACCACATTCCTCCCTAAGGCAAAGTACACAAGAAAAGAACAGTGGCTTTAATTGGGGCGCCGTAGGAGTTTGGAGAAAAAGCCAACTGTCTGGAGGAAAAGATATTGGTCTCTCTCTCAAAAATATTGCCTGCTTATATTTGTTTGAGGTAGACTTTCTTTCCCTAATTTATTTTCCCTGGACCTTCAACTTACTAAATTAATGTCTTTGAACCTCTGTGCAAATCCATGCCGAGCATTGCTACTTTAAATCATTAGTCTTTGTAGAGCACTCATATTTGTCTTCTCATTCAGTATTTTTCCAGTAATGGAAACATAAGAAGTATTACATGTTTCCTGAATTTTTTTATTCCAAGGCACCTGTGACAGGTAAGAAATCAAGCATCCCGTCATGGCACAGGTAGAAATCGTCTTTATCTTACAGTTCAGGAAGCATTTGATGTCACAGCCGTTGGCTGAATGCATATTAATTATGACTATGTAATGGCTAGTACATTAGGCTCTTGTGGTATGTATGAGAGATTTCACTGTAGTTAGTAAATCTTGGAAATGAGAGATCCTATTCTCCTAAGCCAACTTCTATTTTTATCTGAGGATTTGGAGACAGTCTAATTTTCCACCATTATTTCTAAGTACTTCAGGATAGTGTTGTCCAATAGATTTGTTGCCATAATGAAAATGTCCTATCTCTGTGTTGCCCGGTGGAGTAACTACTCCTTACATGCTTAGCCAATGTGACTAAAGAATTGAATTATTGTTTTTCTGCAGTTTTGATTGAATTAAATTTAAATAGCAGCATAGTTAGTGGCTACTGTACTAGTACTGAGCAGCAGTGTGAGAATCATCTCCGGAGGCATACCTAAGTATCTGCATCATGTAATCTCTTACCAAATTTCTAGGTGACTTTAGAATGTGTTGACTTGAGAAATGGGAACTGATTCTAAGATAATTTTAGTTAAAATGAAGAGACACTGGAAGGAAGCAGTGGGACAGTGAAACTAAAAAGTCATAGCATTTGGGTTCGTGAAATAGGGCAAGATCAAGGTAACCCCAGAAAGCGAGAAAACAGTGCTGGGAGCGGTTGTCTTGTAACTGCAATAGCATGTTTGAGATGGTCCATGGCAATGAATAGATGCCTTATGTTTCTTGTGCCTGGCTTATATTGCTGTTGTTGCAAAGTCCCAGAAGATAGTGCTTGATCGGATGAACACTGGCACATGTTTTGCCTTTGGTATGAGCAAGAGATTCCAGCTTTTCTCCCCTTTCCTAGGAGCATGAGGTTCCTGTGTCCTGCACCTGTATTTAGCACCCACACACACCATCTCTTCCCCCTTGTATACAGTGGAGTATAAGCAGATTCTACCAGGAAATAATGGTGTTCATAGTAGATAAAAAGATGCCTTTGATAATTCTCAAAGATATTTTGATTGACTAAGACAGTTCCACTTAATTATTAGCTACCTGTTATTCTCCCACTTTTGCCTTCTATTTAGAGATGAAGATGTTTTAGTTGCTATTCTTGAAATCTACCAAACAAGTAATTAATGAGTTATAGAAAAAAAAGTTAGTTTGTTTTAGAAATGATATAAGAGAATGAAATTCCTAACCTGAAAGATACCTGGGCTGAGTTCAAGTTTTCTAAAACCAAAGAATGAATTTTAGGAACAATGGAGGTTAAGAGCAGAGTATATTTATTGGGGGAAGGGAAGCTTCTGTCTGAGAGAGATGAAAAAGGAGACCCGAGTGGGCTGCCCTTCAATCTGTGTTTTACAGGGATTTTTACAGAGTAAAACCATGTGGTGAGGTCTGTCTAAGATGGAAAACATGGGAATTTGTTTAGATGGGGAGGAGATGGGACAAAACTACAGTCAATGAAATTACAAGCACCATTTTTCTGATAAAATTGATTAAATCCAAGACCAAATGGGAAAGCTAGTCATGTAGCAAGTGGGCAAGAATACAGAATTAAGGCTTTTTTTGTAGGAGGTTGGATCCCATGGCTCTCCCAAAGTTCCAGGTGAGGTACCTATTTAGAATATCAATCCCTGGTGCCCATCCCTAGGGAAGTATGTGACTGCATTTGTTTACTCTTTAGTCTTGAGGTCTGGCCCACAGCATGTGGTTGTCTATCTCTGCAAGTTGCAAAGTCACCTTGTCTTCCATACGGTGTCCTTGAAGGTCCTCCTCCATCTTACTGCCTATATTTCTAGCTAATTCAGCTGCCTGCAACAAAACAGCATAGAAAATATTGAAAAAATGGTCATAATGAATATCAGTAAGATATAATATGTATATGACCAGTTGGATCACGTTGACTATGTGACTTGTTTTCAATATGTGTATTACACAAAGCATGAAGTGGCAGTTGGGTCACACCATACCAAAAGGGGTAAAATTTTGTTCCTAGTGCAGGGAGAGAAGAAAGCTACTATTTTCTAATATGAAGCACATATATACATTCGGAATCTATGTAATGTGTCCATCAAGTTAACATTGCAGTGGAGGAAGAGATGATTAAACGTAAAAGTAGAAAAACACACCTGAATGAATTGATTAAAAAAAAGTACGTAACACATTTTAAGATGCACAAGAATGCAACCAAAAGCTGAAAGTCTTACTCCTCCTTATTGTTCTCCAGGGATTCTCCATGTGCTTGCTGTTTCTACAGAACAGTTTGAGATTTATAAAATATTTATGTGAATGATCTTTCTCTGGCATTTGCACTATAGCTGATGAGGTCAAACAGGCAAAAGAGCTTCTCACTGGATGTGTTTCTGAGAGTTCAGTGTAATTGTAGAACTGGGCATCTCAAGGGTCCTGCTAGGTTTCCCTTTTTTCTCCAACAGGCCTGACCTCCAGTTGGGTGTAAAGGAGCATGCTACGAATAGCAGCCTGGGTGCAAGGCACTTGGTAGTAAAAATGAGCATTCCAGAGTTAGGGAGTTGACTTCAGGAATGTTTATGGCTACATCACCTTTTTAAAAGTGTATTTGGATAAGCTTTCTCAGAGACAATTTTACCTCCATGAGAACACATAAATATTCCCCTACTGCGCATGTGAACATGATTAGATCAGTTTGTAGTTGGAAAGGAAGTCCAAGAGCCTCAAAGAAGTATCTTTGAGTGGCGATGCCTCCATCATAAACAGAACTGTGAGATCTGAATGCAAGCATATTGTTTCTCTGTGAGTGTGTAGTGGTGCGATCTAAAAGCGGACTCTACTAACTTTCGCTTTCTGAATTCCTTCCTAATTGACTGCCAGTGATGTAAAGAGCTTTATGGAGATGCTACTTTGATTCCCAGATTCTTGGGGAACTGTTGAGGTGGGTTCAGATGGGAAAGGATGGGACACATCCAGAGAAGCTAGAACTACTGATGGGAACAGAGCGGCGCCAAGGGGACAAGGCAGTTCCTTTTTTGATTGTGGAGTTCTGAGGAATAAACAGGAATAATAATGACTTCATCAGGGAAAGGAAGCAGCGCGGTGTTGGAGCACTTGCCTACCATGAATAAGCCCTTAGATTGAATTCCTGGCATTGAAAAAAAAGTGTCATAATATTACTGTCGGCAAAAATATTCATAATTTATTAAAGGTTTGCTATAGCTGAGGGCTTGTCATGCGCTGTTTCCTTTCTTCCCTTTCCCATGAGTTGATACATGAGTTGACTTGTTCATAGTTGCACAGACAGAAACTGATAAAACAGAGACTTGAAGTCAGCCAGCTGGATCATATTTGGCCCTAATCTTCAGGTAGATATGGGGAGGGAGAGAGCCAGATAAGTCTACTTGGTAGTGTATTGGCCAGCAGCTGCGGCAATAACCTATATACCCACCTCCCAAACATATGACGGATGATACCCAGTGTTTATGCATTTTTTGTTAGTCCATTGATCTGCACTGTAGAAAGTAGAGTTGGCTTGGATCTACACTTCACGTATTTTTAAGTTTACTCTGTGTCTCTTCAATGGCCTTCACATGGAAGGGCCACCAACATTGTGGGGCCCCAGGTTCTCGTGGAGATCCCAGGAGTGCAAACACATGAACTTCCCTTTGAGGTGTTCACCCAGGCTGGCATGCTGTTTGTCACTCTCACATACTTTACGTGGACAGAAACAAGCCATGGGGATAAGCTCCCATGTTGAAGTTGGAAGAAACTAAAGAAACAAATGTTCAAAGAATGAGATGTATAATTCTAGGGGAGTCTTAATTTTTTAAAATTTTTTTTCACCAAGAATCAAGTTCAGGACCTCATGCTTGCCAGGCAGGCACTATGCCACAGAGCTACTTTTCTGGTTCCTGGATATATAGTTCTAAAGCACGAAAGATATCAAGAATTGAGAATAGTGATCCCATCTGGCAGAGGTAGAATGTCTCAATTATAGACCACATAAAGTTTGCCTAGGTTTTTTATGTTCCATATTTAGAGCAAATAAGCATGAAAATTCAGAGCATTCAAATCTTTTATGAACCATATATTATATGTAGTGAACAATAATGCATGTTTGTAAACTCAAACATAGTGTAATAATCAGGCATCATAGAACTAAATATAAAGACACTAGTATTTTCATGAAGATAATCTTGTTAGATACATAAAACTTGTAGTTCAGCTTACATAGTCTCCAGCTATTCTTCTTCTTCTTCGAATAATAATAATTTTCTTATGTGCTTGTTTTATTTGCATAAGCATTCACTGTACTTCTATATTTACCTGAAGTATTGGAAAGTTTTAAGTCTTTCCAGATTTATGAAACTTAATTTATATGTGTGCATTCATGCAGATCATTGGTGGCTTCATTGGGGGTGTTTTTGCCTCCTCTTCTGCCCTGGCTTGTAGTGTTCTTAGTTGCAGTTCGGCGGTAAAGATTACAGCAATCCATTCTTTAAATAAAACTAGCGAGAAGGCAAGAGCGGACACTCTCAAACAAACAATGATGGTGCAATATTCAAAGTGTGGAAGAAATGACAGGCCTGGGTGTGAGACCCAGACATGAACTTACTCTTTTTCAGCCCCTCATCACAAATAACACATAGTTTAGGCTTCGGGTCTTTCTCTGTTAAACACCAAGAAAAGCGCCTATATTGTACTTGGCATAAATATGCATGTGAAAACATGTTTATTGCTTTCTTAATTATAAAAATTAAACATAGCCATCAAGAGGTAAAAGGTTAAATAAAATAGTATGTTCACATATGAAGCCCTGCAAAGTGCTATGCACAGTGTCATCCAAAGCTAAATATGAAATAACTGTTAAGTAAATGTACTAGCTTTTTATTCTCATTTATTCCTTCATTACAATATTGAATGGCATTCTAAACATTAGAAATTTAGTAGTGAAAAAGGTTTCCCTTTTGTACCTCACATTTGCTTGAAATCAAACGAAATATGTGATAGGTGCAACACAATGTTGCCGACATTGAAATTTTAGACACAGTCATTGGGGTTGATTTCTGTGTGATGGTGACTTGTGGGCTTGGACTGAAGGATGTTAACTGTGTTGATAAATGGCAGAATTGGAATCTTGGAGTTAGGACCAGCAGAGAAAGAGCTCTAAGATAAGACTGTGCTTGGTGTGTTTGAGGGACAGAAAGGAGTGAGTCCAGTGAGTGAAAGAAGAGCAGAGGATACTGGGAAGGAAGGAAGGGCATAGCCAGGCAAGGTGGGCACAGCACGTAGGGACTTATACTTCATGGCTGGAGCTCCTGGCTTTTACTGTGCATGAAATGGAATTATTTTCAATGAAAGGGGAGGAAGATTCTACCCTGTATTATTTTAGATCTCTTGGGTTGTTAGTTTGAGACCTGGCTGAAGAGGTAAAGTGAGGCATCTAAGCATCTAGGGACTACTAGAGTCATGTAGCAAAACACTCACATACACAAGGGTGGTGGAATGGGGGTGATTTTGGCCATGAATTTAAAGTTGATTCTAGGTGCCGGGAAAATGGCTCAGTGCAATAAGTGCTTCTCTAGCAAGCACAAAGGCCTGAGTTCAATCCCCAGTTCAGCCAAAAATAAATAAATAAATAAACAAATAAATAAAAATAAAGTAGATTCTACAAGATTTGCTAATGGATTAATTTGAGTGTAAGAGGAGTCAAAAGTGGCTTAAGGAATATTTGATCTACACAGAAGCAGGACTGAGTTTTACTAAGTGAACATGAAGAATATATACAGGAAACAATTGGCATGCTGTTAAGCATAGTCATTTCATTTTTATATAATGTACAATATAACTAAGCATGAGTGTTCATAGTGAAGTGTTTGAGATGGTATACCCTACTCTGTCTGAAGTAACTACCTATAAGAGGGTGTAAGCACAAAGAAATGAGGTGTGCCCTTATTTTTTTATTTCATACCCATTCATACAGATGAAATCATTTATAACACACTTGCAACTCCACACCTTTGTAACTCATCAAGGAACACTAATGTCCGATGGTTTGGGGTGGACTAATTTTGATTAGGGTCACTGATATGTTCTGGGTTATATGAATGAGCTCACACAGGCATTTTCATGAACCATAAAATATGTTCTGGTCATTAATTTTTGGTACATTTGTTGGTCGTGGAAATAGGACAAAATATAATCGGTAAAATAGTTCCGTTTGTCACTTTCTGTATTTAAGAGTGTGGTCTCTTCCTCATTCAGTCTAGAATTGTTCTTGAAACTGAAAGAGAATCTTTACATCAAGGTTTAATTTCCTAGTGACTCACGTTTACTGGGCTTGACAATGTGGAAAGCTTAATCAGTCCTCCACAGGTCAGCAAGTCTTGCCCAGAGAAAACTTCAGTAGCAAATATCTGACTTTCTGTCCTTATAGTCATTTCCTAGAGAGCAGAAGCCCCAGCAATGTGCAAGGCACCCTCTCTAACTGGAATTAATAGACTCCAGCGCTCACCACTGACTTGCTCTGTGACTTTAGACCAGCCATCCGAGCTCCCTTGCTCTTTCTTAATTGAGAAAGAAAATGAGGAAATAAATGTCACTTTCCTACAAGCCTCAAAGATACATTATGATAGTGTCAGAGTGTCCCTTAATTAATACATTACTTGGAAAGAAGAATATCAATATATTCATCTTAAAATACCAAATTTTAAAATCCTTACAAATTGGAGTAGTTGGAATTCATGTTCTGATGATAGCAACTCAATTGTATTGTTCTCTTTGCCTATGCAAATAGTAAATAGGATTTACTTTTGACATCAAACAATATCTAGGTTGGAGCATAACACCAAAATTTATAAGGAACTAAAGTATATTAAATAATAATGTACAGGGGAATATTCACAGTTTTAAAGTTGAAAAGATTGGTTCTCTCTTTTCTGAATGCCAGGGCTTTGCAGCTATCACTCTACAAGTTGTGCAGGTCCCAAGTCATTTCTTGGGATGACAGATATGAAGGGAAAATTAGAAAATATCTGTTATGAACCGAATTCACTGCTTCTGCAGTGCTGAGAGATGAGGCTCTGAAAGCTAGTGAGATGTCCATGCCTGGGCTCCAGCCTCAGGCCCCTAGAAAAAATCAGGAAGAGGGGCTTGATACAATATGTGAGCATAAATAGAAATTAAAGTAACTTTTCTTATCAAGGTCTATATCTTTCTAGTGGTCTTCTGCCTCCCAGGCCCCTCTGCTGGTGAGCTCCTTTGCTTGTTCTCCAGCCCTCTTTGTTTTTGGAGAACACTCCTTACCGTCTCTCTGTGAATCGGATGGTCTGACCCATTGCTCTTCTCAAACTCTGGACTCCTGGTTTTCTTTCTTTCTTTCTTTCTTTCTTTCTTTCTTTCTTTCTTTCTTTCTTTCTTTCTTTCTTTCTTTCTTTCTTTCTTTCTTTCTTTCTTTCTTTCCTTCCTTCCTTCTTTCTTTCTTTCTTCCTTTCTTTCTTTCCTTCCTTCCCTCCTTCCCTCCCTCCCTCCCTCCCTCCCTCCCTCCCTCCCTCGCTTCCTTCTTTCCTTCCTTCCTTCCTCCTTTCTTTTTTGTATTTAGGACAGGGTGTACAAGGTGTACATGGTCTCACTGCATAGATCGGACTCGTAGTGATCCAGGAGGCTAAAATCAGCTCTGGAATTACAGGCGCACACCACCACACACAGTCTCAATTGCCATCTCAGCATGCTCCAGGAGCAGGGTTGGCACAGCAGGCTGGGGACTGAACTCCCAGCCCCAATGTCTGCCTAACTTTTTTCTTTCTAAAGACTTCATTCGAAGGGTGGAAGTGATTTGGGAGAGTATTTGTATTCCACATGGATTGTGTGACTACAGATGAGTGCTTCCCTTCCATAGTCTTCAAGAAATCATTAGGAATGTTTTCATGTATATCTGCTAGGGAAAGGTAGTTGTTACTATCCACTGCAGTGAGTATGCCTGTTGCAAGTCTCTGTTCTGCACTGAAGAGTTCGTTTCTGAGTGGTTGCAGGTGTAATAGTGGAAAAGCCTCAGGTGTACCAATGGAACATCCCTTCCAAGAGCTCCCCTGTGTGGAGTGACTTTTCCTACAAGATCATACCTCTTTCTGGGGAGCAGTCTAATGACTTGTCAGTGTGGGTGCCCACTGGCCCTGTTATTGCAACTTATAACACTGAAACATCACAACAACATCAAGATTTCTCTGTAGTGAATGATAGGTTTATTTTTTCAGTCTTGTTTGCTTATCTTCCACAGCTGTGAGACTGCAAGCACTTGCCAGTCAATTTCTTATACACAATCTTTCTCACAGGATCTGCTCTCTGAGTAACTTACATGTGTCTTCTTCTAAGGTTGGGGAGAGGTAGGTTTATAATCCAGTGATTCTGACAATAATGATATTCCTTGGAGATAAGTGCATGCATTTGCTTCCAGATATATATAAGGATATTCATAGCATTGGTATTTTTCACATCCTTAATTTGTAATGTCTATCTATCCAATGTACCTTAACTACTGATTACATCTATCTATCTATCTATCTATCTATCTATCTATCTATCTATCTATCTATCTATCATCTATCTATATCTATCCATCCATCCATTCTATCTATCTATCTATCTATCTATCTATCTATCTATCTATCATCATCATCTATCATCTATCTATCTATCATCTATCTATCTATCTATCTATCTATCTATCTATCTATCTATCTATCTATCTATCTATCTATGGGACTGTCACATTTTGGACATTGAAGGGAACATTTTTTGTGGGCTTTGAGAACAGCAATTTCTTTTCTTCTGTGTGCACTCCTCAAAAGGATTCCCTTTATATGTAATGATGAGTGGCAGTTGCTCATGGGAACCAGCATCTCCAAAACCCGATGTTCAGAATCATTGGGGAGAGAATGAAAAGGATTTGGTCTTTGTTGATGATATTGAGAATGATTGTAAATGTAAAACCTGACAGGCTCAGGGGTTTAGAAACATTTTTCAGGGTCAAGAAACAGTAAGTGATAGTGAAATAAAATGCAGGAGGGGTGGTAGGCAGGCAAGGTAGTTCAATGTTGCTATGATTAAAGATTACTAAGATTTGGCCAATCACCCCTGTGCACTATATTAGTTATATGGACCAAAGCAATCTGTACATTGTTTAGTTCTGTTGTTCTCAGTTTTTTTTGTTACATATACTAAAAATGTTTGTGAGTCTCTCAATGTACCTTAACTACTGATTACATATGACAATTACATATTGAATCAAATGATAAAACGTTTTTAATTTTAGTGAGAAAATTATCGAGGGTATGGTACATTTTCTAAGTATGACAAATGCCTGTATGCTCGTTATTCAAGCATATGTTCTGTTAAAATTTCACTAAATATTTAAATTTCTCTGCTGCAATGGAATGCTAAAAAGAGTAAGATAGGAAGGAAAATGCATGGATTTAAACTCTTAAATTTACCATACAAATTAAAAATTTACATATCTAAGTTTAATCTTAGTAACATACAACTACCTTGGCTACCTGCCTCTCCTCCTACCTTTTATTTCACTGAAATTTGCTCTTTCTTGACCCTAGAAAATGCTTCTAAATGCTTGAACCTGTCAGGTTTTACAAGCATGTAATTTTACTTTAAGTAAATTCTAAACACCAGTAAGAGGCAAATTGGACATGGGAACTGTGAGAGAGTCTTATCTATAGCGACACAACTGTTGCCACCCTAATGTCTATTAAGTAGCACAGAATTATAGTGTAACAACTCTGAAATTGCTTGTGGCATCCACATGAATACCAAGCAGATTCATTATGTTTGGATTTATTACAAAAAGGACTTCCTGAGTTGGAAATGATTAAGACTTTTGCAAACTAATGGTTACCCAGTGAGGTACTTTCTACATGCACATACATTATTCAAAGATCACAATTTAGTTAAAACCAGGTAGCGATGCAAATAATATTGCCACTTACTAGAAAGTGTCGTTTGGACACCAATATTGAAAGGCTTTCAAATGACATTATTTTAAGAAAAGCATATCCTTCCCCACCACAGTAAGTGCTTCCTGTCATTCTCTTCATCTCCCTAGAGACACAGAAAAGAAAAAAAAAAAAAAAAACTGTGAAGGAAGAAAGTGATAAATGTCCATATTATGCAGAATTTGCCTTTTTGAAATCCCATCCCCACTGCACTAGCTGGAATTTTATAGAGATATAAATCACAAAGAAATAAGAAGCCAGTAATGAGACAGAAGTATATTTGAAATATGGACGTAAATTCTTACCACCTGCTGAGTGAAAGTAGTCAGCAGAGACTGTCCTGGAAATGGTGAGCTGCCATCAACATCTTGTAAGCTCTAAATTCGCAGCAGAAGAATAGAGGAATTACGCCTGCGAAATGCCAAAGGCCACTCTGATTTATCTCCTGGCAGAATGTTTCAGCCACATCTACATAAATATTTGAACAGGAATTTAATTTTAATTTTAGTCACACAATAAATCATTTTATTATATATCATTTTGTCTTAAATGAGTTGTCTTTTTCATGCAATTTGTGTTTGATAAATACAATTTTAATGTACCAGGGAACAATGGTTTTATTTACACAAGGGTCTTGCCATGGGCTGCTTAATTTTAGCCACGAATTCTATTTATTTTAATACGATTTATAGAGCAGCTACCAATTGGCTCATATATCATCTCACAATTTGTTCTTAGGACCTTAGGGCACCAGGAAAACAGGAGCTATGAAGATGTAGATTCGAGTAATGCTACCAGCTGGTGTTCTTACAGGCATAGATGCATTGGTTGTACCAGTGTATACATGACTCTCTTCTAATGTTTGGTGCAGTATTTTCCTCCCAAGGAGTATGAGATTGGTGTGCTTGGCAGAATTCGTGGAATCAGACCCTGCTCAAGGCTTCATGGGATGAACTGTTTGTTCAGCCATGGGCCCACTATAAACTATAAAGGAGATGGTCAATATTTCTGAACCCTAGAGGAGAGAAAGGAAAGATGGCTTTTCACATGCTGGTTGCGACAACACACAAATACAAATACTCTGAGACTTTTCAAATACCTATTTTATATCTTATTTATTTATTTTTATTTTAGCACAGGGTCTACAGGATCCCATTGCACAGATTGGACTCTTAGTGATCCTCCTGCTTTCAACCTCCCAAGCACTGGGATTACAGATGCACACCCAGTCTCAGTCACTGTCTCAGGGTGCCCTAGGGGTGGAGCCAGTACTTCACTCCTTGGCTCAAATCCCTGGTGTGCGTAAGCAGGCACATTATATGCTGAGCTATCCAGCCAGCCCTCTTATTCCCCTAAATGTTCTCCAAAGAAAGTGCATTGTCATTGCACCGCAAATACACAGCCACAGGCAGCAGCGTAGGCAGACTATCAGTGTGATATGGTCAAGATGCTGAGAATGCTATTTAAATATGGGTCAGCAACTCCTGGGCTACACAGTCAGTTTCCCCCCTATCAGTTTCCCTTTAGTTTTCTTTGAAAATATTTTATGGCATACCTTTGTACTTTAACAATGTAGAAAGATGTAAGGGCTTAATTTTGAGGCTAGGTGAGCCTAACAGAGTCATAATATAATCTTTGAGGGCTAATAATCTCTATCAAAGCCTGATGAAATCCAAATGAATTCTGAGTGATCAGAGCAAAACGAAGATCTTTGTTGGAAGCGATAATACGTTAAGAGTTTAAGACATATCGTTTTTCAGGATTTCCATGTGCACAGGGAAAAGAGGTAAAACAATGTTTTTCTTCACTTTGTTAAAATTGAAATGAGTTCAGTCTTCAGGCCTGCCATGCTGGCCCCAACCCTGGCTTGTGCTGAGATGAAAGTTGAGACTGGCCGTGGTGGTACGTGTAATGCCAGCTCTTGGGAGGCTGTAAACAAGTGGATCACTATGAGTCTGATCTAGAAGTGAGACCCTGATCACTTTGTAGACCCTTCTCTAAAATACAAAAGAAAAGGAAATGAAAGAGTATAGACCATACCTTAGATTTCTAGTTTCAAAGGTCATGTCTGTTTCTACCAAATAATGAAAATCTAAAATTTGATTCAAAAGCTCACATATGTTTTCCTAATTGCATTTTCATTTCATAAATTGATCATAGAACAATGAAAGAGCCAGTAAACATCAGTATTCTTGTCAATATCTGTGTCTTCTGAAAATATATCATGACAATCAGGCAATGAAACTGCATGACTTTTATTAAATGAAAGTTGAAGGAGTCAAACTACTTAGCTCAGACTAGTTAGTCTAATTACTGCTGACAGATGGCTCTCTTTGAGCTTTTTGATATTTATTTTAGGTCTTCTTTTAAATTTTCTACAAAGAATGTACATTATCACAACATATAATAAATCTAGTATTCTTTTTTTTTTTTTTTTTTTTTTTTGTGGTACTGGGAATTGAACTCAGGACCCTGTGCTTGTCAGACAAGCACTTATTCTACTGAGCTGCCCCCCTGGGCCTTCCGGTCTTCTTTACACTGGGTCTGCTCCAGCAGCTCTGTCTGAATGGGCTTTCCTTATTCTTCTGCATGGAAATCCCAGCCACATAGTAAGTCCCAGTTCACATGAGGTTTTTCATCAATTATTCTTTTCTTTAGGTGTGTATTCATTCATTTATCATTGATACAAATACTGCAGCCATGGGTGCAGCTCTGGTGGATTTTTTTTTTATTTATAGGTTCCTGATAACATTCTACTCTTTTTTCCTTTATTAGTATCAAACTGCTCTATAGTACCTCTGAAGCTATAACTTGCATTTGATTTATCTTTGTATTCCAGCAAACATGACTCTCTCATGAGAGTACCCAGTGCTAAGCACCTGAGAATGTTTAAGTAGGTTAATAAATAATGTGTATGTGTTTTAAAAAGTTTATTAAGTTAATTTAGTAAAATAAATGTAAGTTTGGTTTAACTGAGTGCAGGTTTTAATCAGAGATACAGTCTACTATGCTGGCTAACACCTGTGATTTTGAATTTTATTTGCAAAAATTGTTAAACTAGTATGCATTCTCAACACATCATGAAAACATTCATCACAGGAAATTGGTACTTATGCATATTGCATCTGAATCCTTTTTACTACTTTTACCTCTCTCCTGTTTCCCTCCTTTGCTAGATCTGTTTCCCATTTGCAAAAGGTCACTTGTTTCTGACCTTTGGACTTTGCTGTTTGTTTATCTTATTGGTTTCTCATGTAGAAAAAATTATGTAGTACTGTCATCACCTTCTCTGTATGATTTCTTTTCCTTAGCACTATGATGTCTGGTGTACCTGTATTCCTACACATTACTCAAATTCTTTGTGGCTATGTAAGAGACAGACAGACAGACAGACAGACAGACAGATAGACAGAGACAGACTCTATCAAGATAGAGTTTTTCTTTCAAATCATAAATCCCCCTATTATGTTTGTGTTTCAGTTTCTTCATTGAGAAAAGTCATAATGATTCATAAGTAACCAAACAATGACTGAATACAATTAGATAAAGCATTCAAAGTCTGAGTCTGATGTCTAGCACATGTTGAATTAAAAAAAACTTATTATTCCTCTTATGCATATTCATCATTTATTTTCTAAAGACTATAATTAATTGTCTTTTTCCTCACATAGGCTTTGTTATTTTTTTAAGAAAATAAAAAGTATTAAAAATAGTACAGTTCGAGACCAGCCTGAGCTACAAAGTGAGCCTAAGGCCAGACTGAACTGCATAGTGAGACCCCCTGTCTCAAAAAGACCAAAAAATAAAAAATAAATAAAAAACATAAAAACAGTACAGAATTTCACTACAAAAAATGACAGCAATTCAACAATGGTAATTATATCTCATAGTGTTGTGCTCACATAGTTGTTCAGATTATCAGATGTAAGCATGCAAAATTGGTCAAAAAATTAAAAAGAAGAAAAAAATGCCCAAGCATTAACTATTCCTTTTTATCTATTGTTGTTATGGATATTCCTGTTAGTACCAATGTTTGAATTTTAATTTTACCAATTCCCATGGGGGAAAAATTTTGTTTCAGCTGTAGGGAAGTTTTGTTGTTGCAAGCATCACTTTTCAGTAAAGGGACCTGTATGTTTTTAAGTTGCTCTCAGGTGCTCTCCATACTGGCTGGAACCCAATTTGTCAGGCTCGTGAGTCTCTGCAGAGTTTGGGGCTGCCACAGCCTCCATAGTCACGATAAGCTAAATAGTTATTTTTACTCACACATCCCCTGGGATGTTTTTTCATCCTGCAAAATAATAGTAGAAAATATTTCATCTTTCACTTTTGTCAAATCTTAGCAAACTGCTTTTTCTGTTCTCATGATCCCTCTTCTTATTTGTTCATTTCTTTTTCAGAAAGGTGAAAGGGATGTGGCTTTCTAACAAGGAAAACGCAGAAACGGGTTCTAAACAAGTGATGTTCCTGGAGAAAGGTGGCTGGGAAAGGTGATAATAACACTGTGAATTGCCCCAATACAGGATGCAATAAGATGTGAGAGATTATGGCTACCTTTATGCTCAGCTGTCTATTACAGTGAAGAGAGGTGGAAAGCAAGTCTTGTGCATTCATCAGCTTTAATTGAAACAAAGTTTAGTTTGCTCTTCCTCTGTGTTGTTGTCTGAGATCTGGTAAAAGAAAGGAAAGAAGACTTGCAGGGGTGAGTAATAGTAACCATTAAGACTGTGGTTATGCTTTTCTGCTGGATGGGTAAGTCCAAGTTAAAACCCAGTCTCAATTGCCATCTCAGTGCGACACAGGGGAGGGCCAGCATGGCAGCCTCAGGAATTGAACCCCTGGCCCCTTGTCTTAGTTACTCTTCTCTGGTTGCTGAGACAAATACCCAACACCCAAAATGAAGGAAGGAAAGGTTTATATAGCTTACTGCGGGTTTTAGCCCATACTCAGCTGGCTCCAAGGCAGAATGGCCCATGGCAGAGGACAGCATTTCATGCTGATTGAACAACAACAATGCAACAAAGAGCAATAGCTAAAGAAAGTCTGCCTCTCTGTCTCTTATATTACATTCAGGGTCTCTGCCCCAGGCTGGGGGGAGTACTCACACCCATAATCCCAGCAGTACTAAGAACCATAATCCCAGTCTTGGATCACACATAATCCCAGTGGATCATGAGTTAATCACAAACTCTAGAAGAGCCCACCCCATGACTACATAAGGCTTTGAGGGGACAACTAGACACAAACCATAACATTCCATCCACCCCTGGACCCTCAAAGTCTCATAAACATCCTTTTGTGCAGAAGATATTTTAGTCCACCTCTAAGTGTTGCCGAAGTCTCAACACTTTCAGCATCACTGAAAAGTAAAGTCCCAAGTCTCTTCCAAGATCTATGGCAAACTTTTAGCTGTGAGCTCCTCTACAAAAGAAAGGTTAAAAACATCCAGCATTCAAAGGCACAAGATAAACATTACCAACCCAAAAGTTGCAAACAGCAGGGGAATACAAAACACCGGGACCAACACAAGTCCAAAATCCAGCAGAGTAAACATTAAATCCCATAGTTCCAACTGGAATATCCGAAGCAGTCCGTACTGAGTTGTGAGCTCCAAAGGCCCTACATGGCTCCTCCCCATGATACTTCTGGTGGTTGTAGCTCCCATGGCTTCTTTCTCAGGCCTGCTTTGCTCCTTCCTTGCAGTTTCCCTTAGATGATTCATGCTTTTGGTTTTTCTAAATTTCTGGAGTTTTCCTGAATAGGCTTCTCTCTCACATCTATGCACACTGCCCTCTCTGGGGCACACTGCCTGGCCTCCCAGGCCTTCTGAAATCGAGGTGGAAGCTTCTTAACTTGAGAACTCCTCCTGTATTCTGCATGCACCTAAAACCATTACCACGTGGATGATTCCGAGGTCTGCTGCCAGCTGGAGCAGTAGGCAGGTTTTCCTTTCTCTTGGCTGTAGGGGTTGAGTGCCTGGCTAGCTGAACACTATGACCCTGATCTTCAGGATCAAATTGTTAATGCAGGTGCCATTTTGAAACCTGGTGTGGCCACTGCTGCCATTCTGGAACATGGGTTCTGCAGCTTTCTTCTCAGGGAAAAGGTCCTGACCTTTGAAGTTCTGAGGCTTCCGTCATTTTGGGTGTTGGATATTTGTCTCAGCAACGAGAAAAGAGTAACTAAGACAAGGGGCCAGGGGTTCAATTTCTGAGGCTGCCACGCTGGTCCCTCCCCTGTGTCGCACTGAAATGGCAATTGAGACTAGGTTTTAACTTGGTCATACCCATCCAGCAGAAAAGCATAACCACAGTCTTAATGGTTACTATTACTCATCCCTGCAAGTCTTCCTTCTTTTCTTTTACCAGATCTCAGACAACAACGCAGAGGAAGAGCAAACTAAGGGTGGAGACCTGCCACCTCCTGTGATGCCCTCAGGCCATCCTTTCTATTCTCTTGTTTCTTTTCCATAATGGAGATCCTCTCAGCTCCATTTTTGTAGTCCACAGCTTTCATGATGCTTCCTTTCTGGTCAAACTGACAATATTTTGGAAAATCCTGCTGTGCTCCTTGCTCTTCATTCTTAACATAAATCTGGATAAAAGCCCCCAGTAACAGCCATAGTATTTGGCTGCTTTGAAATAGCTTTTGAAAGATTAATCTGTCCACCATGCTTAAACTCAGTCTCAGGCAAAGTCTCTGGACATGAGCAACACTCAGATAGTCTTTTGGCCAAACCATAGCACAAATCATCTGGAGTCCAACAATACGGTCCTTGTTCCCAGAAGAAACCTCCTCAGCCTGGTCTTTACAGGGCTGCTATCAGCCTTCTGGTCTTCTGAATTCTAACAAGAATATCCCAAAATGAACAGCTGAAGATGTTCCAGAGCTTCACTTGTAGGCGACATCTCTGAACCTTTCCTATCTCTTCCCATAAGCCAGTCCCAAAAGCCTGTAATCCACACGGTCAGGTTTAGTCACAGCAACAGCACCACTTCTATGGTACCAAATTCTGTCTTAGTTACTCTTCTCTCATTGCTGGGTCAAATACCCAACTCCCAAAGTGAAGGAAGGAAAGGTTTATTCAGCAGAGAGTTACTGCAGGTTTCAGTCCATATTTGATTGGCTCCAAGACAGAATGGCACATGGCAAAGAGCATCAGTTCATAGTGGCAGAACAACAACAATGCAGCAAAGAAAAATAGCTTAAGAAAGTCTGTCTCTCTCATATTATGTTCAGGCTCTTTGCCTCAGGGTGGGATGTAGTACTTACATCCATAATCCCAGCAGTACTAAGACCCATAATCCCAGTTTTGGATCACACACAATCTCAGTGGATCATGAGTTAATCACAAACTCTAGAAGTCCCCATCCCATGACTACATGAGGCTTTGGGGCGACAACTAAAAGCAAAGCATAACGTCCCTGCACCTTCTTGCACGTGCTTTAATCTGCAGAGCTATTTGGCTGGCCCCGAAGGACCATTTTGTAATGGGGAAAAAAAAAAATATATATATATATATATAAATATATATTATATATAATATATAACATATAACATATAATATATAAAATATATATTCATATATAGTAAAATATATAATTTGTACATATAATTAATATATAAACATATAAATGATATATGCATATATAAAAGTAATATATATGAATGATATATGAATATAGAAAATTAATATATAAATGATATATGAATATATAAAATTAATGTATATGAATGATATGTGAATATATAAAATTAATATATATAT